>CANNZV010002832.1:0-83222 GCA_947561585.1 Caprella mutica
CTCAGAAATAATAATTAATTATTTGATAAAATAAATGAGTTTGAAAGAGAGCTCTTGATGATTTCTTTTAATGATAACTGTAATGTTTGATAAATAAATGAGTTACAGGTTCTTCGTCGAAATAAAATCATGGAATTAATGTCATGAAATAAGTGTAATATCATAATTTAATAATATGATAAATTTGAGGAGCTGAAGTAATATAAATTATTACTTGTGTGGGAATTAGAACCTGTAAGAACAATGTATGAATAAGAATTAATAGTTATTTATAATTAAATGACATGCAGTAAATCAAGCTACTGTTCTCTATGAACTGTATTGTAATACAATCCAAGATGTAGCAGGAACTAATATTTGAAACACCATAACAAATGGAGAGTTTAACGAATGATTTGAATGATAACAAGATACGAAGCAAATATTTCAATTAATATTATTTCACATTTAATTTGAATTCTTTTATTTATAATAGAAGTGTAATATTTTATGTTGAATTTTTGATTTTCAAGATGATAAATAAAAATGTTTGTACTTGTTAATTAAAATAAAGATACTGAATTCTTGATATATAAATTTAGAAATGAATTCTAAATAAATAGTCGAATATTATTGAATGTATAATGAACAATGAAAACATGCAATATAATATACATGTACTCAAATTCTAATGTTTATGTACAATGATATATAAAATAATTGCTGAAAAATATAGTTCGTTAAAACTTTTATATATGATAATATATAAATATATAACCATTCTGTTATGAAGGAAATGTTTGAATCAATCTCAAGGGGAACATTCTATTTATTCCTCTCAGAATGAAGAATAAAGTAGACCCTAAAGAATTTCCAAACATAAGTTAGGCGAACATTCTTTATTCATTCCTCTCAGAATGAAGAATAAAATAGACCCTAAAGAATTTCCAAACATAAGTTAGGCGAACATTCTATTTATTCCTCTCAGAACGAAGAATAAAATAGACTCTAAGAATTTCAGAATAATCTCAGGGGAACATTCTATTTATTCCTCTCAGAATGAAGAATAAAATCAGACCCCAAAAAGATTACAATAATGGATTGAAGTGTAATTAAGTGTGATTATACATGGAATTGTGAGATAAATATATTAGAAAGTTATAAATCAAGATGTATAATTAATTATATGTTGATATTTGAAAAAAGGGGATATTCCTAATACATAAAGAATATTCATTCTAAACTGTAAGGGTAAATATTACTAAGAGAAAACAGTAATTGCAGATTCAAAGGTCAACCAGAGTACAGAACATACTCTGAAAAGAAAATCTTCTTCTAAATAACAATTTCAAGGGGGAACCGTAATATTTCCAGATTTATAAAAGAATGAATGTAGTTGATTTTACATGAGTATAAAAAGGATTAAAATGAAATCGTAAATAATAAAAGCGATCGAACAGAACGGATTTATTTCATAAAAATAAATGTAACGAGAATTGTAAAATACGTTCATGTTACGTATATGAATTTATTAATTAAACTCAGTATAGCAGTTTAAATGTAATTAAAAAGTTTGAGTTTAAAAGGGACAGTTATATAATTTAATAAATAATGTATGGATTCAAATAAAGAAAACGTTTGAAAAGTTTAATGATACTGAAATAAGAGTAAAAGGCTCTTTAGTGATAAATGGGAATTACGAAAATATTTTTGAGTATTGAGTTTAATGATAACAAGAATCTTGATGATATTTAAATTATTACTTGAAAAAGTAAATGAATACATTAAACTTGAGTTAAAGCAAATGAAAAAATATAATGAGATTTAATTCTGTACGAGAATTTATGATTATAAAAGGAACATAACGAAATATAATGAAAAGCTAAAAAACGACATAGTTTGTGTTCAATTAATTTCTTTCAATGGTTAGATCAATAGCATTAACTCTTCAGGGTAACTACAATATACACTGATGTTTAAAGAAATGTAAATTATATATATATAATGCATTGATGTTCAGTGAAACATAAAATATATATAAATAACTGTGTGTTTGTAAGTTAAGAGTAATTAAGAAAATTATGTTGACTAACACTTATAATTATTGATGAAATGTAATGTAATGGTAGATAAATAATCTATGTAAGATGTAAGTTTCTTGTATAAGCTAGTAAAGTTCACCTGTAATTGCAGAAACACACGTAAAGGAGGCTAACCAAAAGCAATGAACCCCATCCATCTGACGATCTGACGTTATGGGAAAGACATCGGTTGAAGGTGAATTACTTGATTTTACTATGAATTTATCACTATAAGTGAAAATCTTGTAAAGTAACGTAACAATAAAAAGAAACATAACAGTTTTGATTGTGTCCAAGATTTTCATGAACCTAGTTTTAAGTGAAAAATATGTTATATATATAAACTAACCCCTTCTTTACAGTTTTATAATAATAGGAATATGTATTGTAAACTGAATGAGGTATATTTTGAAATAAATGTTATGTGAGATATATATTATCAAACTATAATATTACTTGAAGGATTATAACAATACTATAATATTAAAGAATTTTGTAGAATCATTGTACAAAATTTTGGAAATAATTAAAACAATCATGTTTCAGCAATAGTAAAATAGTAATATTATCCTTCAACTGTAAGTCTAAAAGTAATAGTTAGGTAAAAATATAATCCTAATTCTACTTAAATTAATGATTTATTTTTTCCCAAAACTTGAAAAACATCTCTCGAGAAACTGGAGCAGAGCAATAACAAACCAGATGTTGGAACAATCCAACACCAGTAACTTGTTGATCCGAAAAGGATAAGCCGAGCTACGCCTAGTGACGAAATGGCTGAGCAGTGGAGCACACTTGGTGATGACTTCTCAGTCATACTGGATGATGACTTCACAGTCATACTTGATGATGACTTCACAGTCATACTTGGTGACGACTTCGCAGTCATATTTGGTGACGTCACAAACCAATGCCCGGTAACCTGAGGGAACCATTCATTCTGAAGGAGGAGAATGAACATGGGGGCTTCAACTCTCATGTACCTACTTTGAGAAGTCTTCTCTGATGGTACCGACACATTTAGATCATTTCACCTTGATCTTATTATTCTAAATTTTGGATTATTACTTTAGTCCAATTATCTTAGATTTCTATACTTTGAATTTACTTTAAAGAAAGTTTATATATTAATTGCTTATTGAAACATTCAGGTTATGAGCATTTAATCATTGATGTTTATTTGAAAATTAATTCTTTAAAGGATTACGTAAGATTTCATTTGATAGTTTACAGATTTCGAAGTTGAACATTTGATTTAAAGTAACTTTTAATTTCATTGAATATTTTAAACGAAATCTGAATATGTTTATTCACTACGAATAAAAATAAGTTATGTAAAGCTAACAATAGTATAGATGAATACTAACCAATAATATAGCTCATATGATATTACATAACATATATAACCATAGTTTAAGAAAAGAGAAGTTTAAGATAAGTAATAACGAATTTAGTTATACTCATATATTTTGAAATGAATATTTTGGAATTAGAATAAACTATAATGAAGTTTCGATTTTGATGTAAGATTATATTCATTTGAGATATAAAAGTTAATTAAGTTCTATTGACTATAGCTTATATTCATTTGAGATATAAAAGTTAACTAAGTTCTATTGACTATAGCTTATATTCATTTGAGATATAAAAGTTAACTAAGTTCTATTGATTATAGATTATATTCATTGGAAATATGAAAAGTAATTAATCTCTATTGATTTTGAAATTAATTTCATTTGAAAATCACTTAACTTTATTTCCAACGTTTCAAATTACGATGCTTGAAGTAGAAGATATAATAATAGTAGATATATTATAATCGTATGCTTAGATTTTATTGATAATCTTATTTGTAAGCATTATAATTTTGGTTCTTGAATGAAAGTAAGATGTTTATAGTTGGACTATATTGCAGTTAAGTATTAAACGAACTTTATATTTTGAAGAAAAACTTTAAGGGTGTTTTCAATGACTAGACATTCACCTGGATACTATTTCCATTTAAGTGTTTAAGAATTGAGAACATACATATTTAATTTTTAGAAAGGTAATGGTTACTTTATTTAAAAAATTAAAATATAAATTTAGCAGTTATAGATTGAAGTTTTATGATTGTTCAACTTGAATTTGAGATTCATAATTTGATGTTTCATGTTTTGAAATTTTAGAACTGGATGAAATGGGATTTCAGGTTCAATTTTGAATAATTATAAACAAGGTTAGATATTTGAATATCTTTATTAGTTAAATAAATTCCATAAAATGAAAATATATTTTTGATGTATGTTTCTGAATATGAGTAGAATAACTTATAAATTTTTACTCTATTTTGATTTAATATCTTGACCAGAGGTAGAATTCATGATTACATATATGATAGGAATTGTCTTGTCATCATATTTTTGTACACACAAATTTTATGATGAAAAGACTGATCTATTTAGCAGATCAAATTTTAATCTGAAATTCATAATACATGAATCGAGTGATTAAATTTCTTTTGTTTTAATAGATATAATTTGTGTTTCGGACTTAGAAATTTTAAGAAATTTCATAGGATGTTTTCCGAGTGTTGTTCGAAATTTCTTAGGATATTTTTCGATTGGATTTCGATAATAAGGGTTTAGAAATTGAAATTCAACCGACAAGTCGGTTGAAACATGAAGGGGGGAGTGATATTAACAATAGAAGGATTGTTAATACGCTGAACTTGTATCTTTACTTAATCTTTCAATTTCTATAATTTGATAATCATTTAATCAGACATAATCTTTTTAATCTTGTACACTGTTCATTAGAAGGAAATGCTATTTAAATTTATGGTCATGTTATTCTCGCTAGGAGCTCGAATATGATTATAAACGAATAGCTTTGATGTAAGCCGCTAATATAACTTGTAACTTCAGAACATAACTTTATAACTTGTAACCCAGAGCTATAACTTGTAATTCAGAATAAAACTTTATAATTTGTACTAAGTTATATAACTTCATGAACTTTGTAAATCAGTTATACAACTTAGAATATTGAGTTCTTTTTCTATAGATAGAATTGAAATTAATACTTAATTAATTTAAAAGGAATTAAGTAAGTATTCCAATTATTCTAATTGAAATACTTAATTAATAGTTAGGAACTTGTAACATTTCTGATCATGTATAGGTTAAACAGGACTCTGAAATAGTATGCTTAAATTTGGATGTTTATTAGTAAATCAGGTTTCACTAAAATGAACTATTAGTAAATCTGATCGATCTATATGTTAATCGTATAGAAAGCCATTACCACTAGCGTGTTAAATTTGAATAATGCATTGTGTGTTATTTCTATCTGCAGTGAGTAGAAAAACATCTTTGAAAAGTACTATCAGTACCTTAACAGAAGTTTATTCACTCACTGGAAGGTTGGACTCTCCAGTTCACTCTTTAAATACCATTGGCACCTAGCTAAAGTGTTCATAGTTCGCGATGGTCTCTTGAAGACTGGTTGGTCGGACCAAGTCCGGTCGGACTTGTCCATCCACGGGTTTCGTGAGTTGGCAACTCAGACCCTTGTTTATTTTAAACCCTTAAGTTTACTCAACCGCTAGTTTATTTAAAACTTGTGTTGTGTTATTTGAAGACTTGTGCGTAAGTCTTAGAACTCTGTACTATTCGAACTTTAATATAAGTACACCCATTTAAAACTTCCTTGTGTTTAATTTACTTCCTAAAAACTTTTACCGTTTAGTCATTTGTCAGTTTAATAGAATTCAATCAATTACCTCCGAGTCTCTTCAAGTTAAGATAATACAAATAATTGTTAAAGAACCCGGAGACTTAATTTGCTCTATGGGATAAGTTTATTAACTAGCCTCATCTACTTAGAAAATAGGTGATAATTTACTATCAATCCCATAGGAAAAGGGCAATTTAATAGTCATCAATGATAAGTATTTTATACAATGCTATCATGAGCAAAGAAGGAGCACAAGAAATACCAAAGGGTAAGCGCTTAGCTTTATAGTACACTAAAGTAAAGTCTCCCTTCTACATTCTTATACCACATTAATAACAGACGAGCTTGATCACAAATATTCATAGCGATCATAAGGAAAGCTTTCACAAGATCAAATATTAGGAGAAACCGATCAAATCTGAGGAGCATGAGAGAAACAGCAAGTTTTTGATTTAAATTAGGCCCAGAATTAATTGCCTGATTGTGAGAGACTGTTGTGGGCCACTCTGGATTATTTTCAGTTATATTACTAAGATAAACAACTCTACATTTAGTAGTTTCTTTATTCAGCCTGAAAACACTCATGTGTGGTAGGAAAGAGTAACTAGGATAAGTTTCTTGAAATTCATCTAAATTATGAATTTTCTCTATAATTCCCATGCTCTCTTGTTCACGGAATACTTCATCGGTTAATCTCAATTTAGTAGGATCTTTAAGTAATTTCTTAAGATTTGACTTCAACACATTTCTAGCTAGATGAAAATTATGACCCAACAAGTGTTGTACATTTGAGTTCCACATAAGAGGCAATACGAGTCTACCATCCTCAGACCTGGATGCGTTGCGAATAACAGTACCTGACAACTTTCTATTTGACTCAATGTTTGACTCATCCAGCGACTCGTCTACATTCAAATATTCTAAACATTGAGAGTCAAGAATTTGGTCAGCTGCTTTCTCCAACTCAGAATCTGATACTATGTCACTAGAATTATAGGAGAAACTCTTCCTATCAATAGAAATATTAAGATTGTTAGTAATCATTTCGTTATCCTCCAAAAACTTGACATCTCTACACAATTTACTTATACTACCCTCAATCATTACACCCATAGGAGTTACCAAAATTGTGGATTCATTATTCAATCCAAATACAATAGTAGATATAGGGTTACAATACGAATAATCAGATCCTAATATCAGATCTATGTTAGTTACCTTATCAGTAGTCTCGTTAAGCAACTTATCGGCTAGCTTAAATCCTTTGTAATTTAGACTCTTAACAATCTTACCCATACCGTTCACATCAAGATTTATATTAATGCTAGGTACACACAACGCTTTAATAATTACAATGTCATTACCTACCAAAAAGGGTACTTCCACTAATTTAGTTAGATATTCTCTGGCACCATTGAAACCGTTTATAGTTACTTTAATGCTGCTTTCAACTACTTTTAAATTACAAGCTTTAGCAATGGCGTCAGTTATCAGTGTAGTCTGTGCACCTGTATCTCGCATCACCCTTACAATACTGTCTCTGATTTTTATTGTGAATGTAGGAAGAGCTAAATCTTTGGAATTGTTCATAGCGCTTTCCACATATGAAGTGCTCATAGTATTACTATTAGTCTTATGGACATCTGGTCTACTTTTATTTGCCGATTTAATGCAGAGAACAGGAAAATGATTTCCTTTACATAATTTACATTTAAGATCTCATTTTACACTCGCTAGGTTTATGATTTATATATCCGCACAAAGTACAGCCACCTGCATCTTTCAATCTTTTAATTTTATCTTCTGGTGTTTTATATACTGTACATTTAAAGTAAGGATGGTCACCAGAGCAAAGACTGCATTTATTCTTTAAACTATCAGAATTATATTCTACTTTGGTAGCTAAAGTATTTGTTTTACGTCTAGAAACTTCTGGACTGAATTGAACAGGAAAACTTTGAACTCTATCAATTGCTTGAAAAATATTAGATTCAATTTCTGTCAAATCTGGTTTCGAATTGTTAGTGATGCTAACTAATTGAGATTTTAGAGAATCGGGTAAGGCTTTCCAATAGAAGTACTGCAACACTAAATCAATATCTATCTCAAGTCTACGGAAAGATTCCTTCACTTGACGCATTTCACTTACTAGATACAAAGGATCTTTAAGAGACAAAGACTGAAGGTCCAAGAGTCTATCTAATGCATTATATTTTTGTACAAGTGGAGCAGCAAAGGCTTGTTCTAACAATAACTTAGCATCTTTATAGGATTGCTTATCTACTTCTAGCGAGCTAATCAGGATACTGGCCTTTCCTTTCATACATTTTTGTAACAGCAAAAAACGTTCAAACCCAGAATAATTTTGTACATTAGTTATAGATTCAAATTGGAAGAAAAACTTTTCCAGTGATTCTTCACGTTCACCACCATAAGTGGGAAGTGGGGCAGTCTCTGGTTTTAGTCTATTAGGATTAACAGGGGGAGGTGGATGACTACTTACATTTAACTTATGTTCTAAGAGAGTTATTGACTTATTTAATTTTACTTTATAGCCAGCTATAGCATCTAACTCCTTATCTTGAGTAGTAGTATTATAAATATCAGTCTGTCCCTCGTCCCACAACTTATCTAATATCCTATCATCAAGTTCCTTTAAACTAGCTGAATCTTCCTTCAGACTAGCAATATACTGTAATATTTTACTTAGATCAAAGTCTTCTAAATCGGAATCTATCTCGTTTGACTGTTTGGTAACTCTGCCTCTAATATAGGCACGAGTATGTACTAATGACTTTAGCTTAGACATTTTAAAAGGTTATAAATTATCAATTTTCTGAAAATCCAATAAACTATCAAATTTAACCAACAATAAATAATGGTTTACAAGCATAGAATTTTAATAGAGCAACAATAATCTAGATATAATAAATTTTAATTACACAGAAAAGGAAGAGGGAAACATCAATTAGAGACAGACAAACAACTCACCACCGGAAATCCACACAGTGCCAACCAGTCCTGTCATGGTCGCCATATTCCAAAATACTAGGCGACCTTATCGCACGGTAAATTAAACAATTAAATTAGTCAATATTCAATGTATTTCGTTGAAGATAGGATTGGTAAAACTGTGGCACCGTGAAGAAGTCCAGTAGGGTGTCTGGAACTAGGAAGCCAATTCGGAACAGTTGTTGCGGAAAGTCATAAAATTAGCATTCGTAATATACTATGCAATTTTATAGAGTTAAAAATAAATACTTAAGTTTAACGGCAATTTTAATTTGGCAATTTTAATTTAGCAATTTTAATTTAGCAATTTTAATTTAGCAATTTTAATTTAGCAATTTTAATTTAGCAATTTTAATTTAGCAATTTTAATTTAGCAATTTTAATTTAGCAATTTCCAGTCGATAACTCGGAACTTACCCTATAGATAGGTATGATTTATTTTGTTGTTTCCCCTATACGGTTATACCTTAGTAACTTGGTACCTAGTAACTTACAGTCTTTTAGTTAAAACTTATAGGAAACTTTGCAATGTTTGAACGCCCATAGTACTCGGAAACTTGGAAAGTGATTTTTTTACAACATAACTAGGTAGTTTATACTATACTAGGAAATGCTCTCTGTTCTCGGTTACAAAATGTATTATTTTTGTAACTTACATATCATGGGATATTTAAAAAATTATAATAACCCATTAGCTCTCTTCTCTCTTATTTTTAAGTTAATGAAATATAAAGAAAATATGAGTGCTTTACTTCACTCACCCTATTTGGTGCCCAGGCTATTTTACTAACTAACTGACATATTATAAGGGGGGAACTGCTCAAAAAAATTTCAGGCAATTTAATTGAAACCTTTTTGAGTTATGCGAGTACCAATCAAGATTACAAATAAATAAATGCCGCCTAAAGTATAACCTCCTGCAATCTGCGATGGTGAAATGATAAGTTAAAATCAGAACCTAGTAATAAAATAATTCATTTTATGATACATTGTAAGATCAATAACTGTATGTAAGTAAAAAAGGAATAAATAATTCAGCAACTTTTTTATCTTACACATAAGAAGGTTTTCTATACAGTTTCACGTAATCATTCAGGAAGGTACTTTGTGATTTGGGGGCGGGGCGGGGTAGAGGGTGAGGAGATGTGTAACTAGTAACTCAGGGGAGGGGGCAGGTTGAGGAGAGAAGGAGTGATTACACAGATAGAAATTATCTTCTAGTTAACTACATGCTAACATTTTTTTATAAGCTGATATTTTATTTACAACATTATACAAATAGATTTGTATTCACTTATAATATAATTTAGTGTTGTAATCATTGGTCATTCATGTGAAGTGAACAGTCACTTCCACTGGCTGCCTGACTTATGTCACTGGTTGTACCACTGTCAATCATCTGAGACACTACTTACTTAGGTATCACCAATAGACCGAAGGGGAAATGATTAGATTATTTATTTGTTTATTTATAGTAACAAATATATAAACTATTCATAAATGAATTTAGAGCTAATTATGACTTATTATATTCCTTAATAATAATATTATATTCATCAAATAAAAACAGTATATGAGACATTGATGAGGTTCTATATTATTTTCGGACATGTAAGTTTCTAGTTTTTATTTTTCAGAATATTAACTGTAAATAATGGAGTACAGAGCGTGTTTACAACAAACAAGCGGATACAACAAACTACACTAGCAACTCTCAGTTATTTCTATCTAAGTAGTTCTTCATTTGTTTAACTAAGTAAGGATTAAAAAAATAGGAAGGGAGGGCTCGTGACCGGGGGGCTTTTGACCTAGGGGGCTCATGACCGTGGGGGGGGGGGGGGCTCTTGACTTTACCCCTTAGTATATAGTCACTCGGATACTAGTCTCTCTCTTGTAACTAGCTAACCAGAGTTCCTAGGTACATAACCACTAATCAGTGTACGGTGTACCTAGATACCTAACCACTAACCAGTGTACCTTGGTACCTAGACACTTACCAGTGTACCTAGGTACCTAGACACTAACCAGTGTACCTAGACACTAACCAGTGTACCTAGTGCCTAACCACTAACCAGTGTACCTTGATAGCTAACCTCTAACCAGTGTACCTAACCACTAACCAGTGTACCTTGGGGGTGTAGGTCATAAGCCCCCCCCCCCCCCCGGTCAAGAGCCCCCCCGGTCATGAGCCCCCCCGGTCAAGAGCCCCCCCGGTCATGAGCCCCCCCTGGTCACGAGCCCCCCTGTTTTTAAATCCTTATTTACCTATATTATTTAATCCTTATTGACACTTTTGTAGTTCATTACTGATTAGACATAAAATATATGTATATCGGGGGGCGTTGCGCCCCCCCCCCCCTGCCAGGTCATTAAACAATCATGAAGTGTGCAGTACAACAATCTAGCGGATACAACAAACTACATTATTACACTAACCAGTGTACCTAGGTACCTAGACACTAACCAGTGTACCTAGTGCCTAACTTCTAACCAGTGTACCTAGGTACCTAGACACTAACCAGTGTACCTAGGTACCTAGACACTAACCAGTGTACCTAGGTACCTAGACACTAACCAGTGTACCTAGGTACCTAGACACTAACCAGTGTACCTAGGTACCTAATCATTAACCAGTGTACTTTGGTACCTAACCTCTAACCAGTGTACCTAGGTACCTAGACACTAACCAGTGTACCTAGGTACCTAGACACTAACCAGTGTACCTAGGTACCTAGACACTAACCAGTGTACCTAGGTACCTAGACACTAACCAGTGTACCTAGGTACCTAGACACTAACCAGTGTACCTAGGTACCTAATCATTAACCAGTGTACCTTGGTACCTAACCTCTAATCAGTGTACCTAGGTACCTAGACACTAACCAGTGTACCTAGGTACCTAGACACTAACCAGTGTACCTAGGTACCTAATCATTAACCAGTGTACCTAGGTACCTAGACACTAACCAGTGTACCTAGGTACCTAATCATTAACCAGTGTACCTTGGTACCTAACCACTAACCAGTGTACCTAGGTACCTAGACACTAACCAGTGTACCTAGGTACTTAGACACTAACCAGTGTACCTAGGTACCTAACCACTAACCAGTGTACCTAGACACTAACCAGTGTACCTAGGTTTCTAATCATTAACCAGTGTACCTAGGTACCTAGACACTAACTAGTGTACCTAGACACTAACCAGTGTACCTTGGTACCTAACCACTTACCAGTGTACCTTGGTACCTAATCATTAACCAGTGTACCTAGTTTCCTAACCACTAACCAGTGTACCTAGGTACCTAACCACTAACCAGTGTACCTAGGTACCTAATCATTAACCAGTGTACCTAGGTACATAACCATTAATCAGTGTACCTAGGTTCCTAACCACTAACCAGTGTACCTAGGTACCTAACCAGTGTATCTAGGTACCTAACCACTAACCACTGTACCTTGATACCTAACCAGTTACCTGGGTACCTAACTAGTTACCTGGGTACCTAACCAGTTATCTAGGTACTTAACCACTAACCAGTGTACCTAGGTACCTAACCACTAACCAGTGTACCTTGGTACCTAACCACAAACCAGTGTACCTTGGTACCAAACCAGTGTACCTAACCACTAACCAGTGTACCTTGGGACCTAACCACTAACCAGTATACCTAGTTACCTAACCACTAACCAGTGTACCTAGGTACCTAGACACTAACCAGTGTACCTTGGTACCTAACTAGTAACCAGTGTACCTTGGGACCTAACCACTATCCAGTGTACCTAGGTACCTAACCACTAACCAGTGTACCTAGGTACCTAGACACTAACCAGTGTACCTTGGTACCTAACCACTAACCAGTGTACCTTGGGACCTAATCATTAACCAGTGTACCTAGGTACATAACCATTAATCAGTGTACCTAGGTTCCTAACCACTAACCAGTGTGCCTTGGTACCTAACCAGTGTACCTAACCACTAACCAGTGTATCTAGGTACCTAACCACTAACCAGTGTACCTAGGTACATAACCAGTTACCTGGGTACCTAACTAGTTACCTGGGTACCTAACTAGTTACCTGGGTACCTAACCAGTTATCTAGGTACTTAACCACTACCCAGTGTACCTAGGTACCTAACCTCTAACCAGTGTACCTTGGTACCTAACCACAAACCAGTGTACCTTGGTACCTAACCAGTTACCTAGGTACCTAACCAGTTACCTAGGTACCTAACCAGTTACCTAGGTACCTAACCAGTTACCTAGGTACCTAACCAGTTACCTAGGTACCTAACCAGTTACCTAGGTACCTAACCAGTTACCTAGGTACCTAACCAGTTACCTATTTACCTAACCAGTTACCTAGGTACCTAACCAGTTACCTAGGTACCTAACCATTTAACTAGGTACCTAACCAGTGCGGTAACCTCGTTAAGTAACTGGTGCGGTAACCTTGTTAGGTAACTAGTCGGTAACCTTTTTTGGTAACTAGTGCGATTACCTTGTTAGTTAACTAGTGTAGCTAGTTAGGTAACTAGTGTAACTTACAGTAATTAATAATGAAAACGAGTATAAATAGTTGAGTAACTAGTATAACTAGTTAGGTAACTAATGGAATTAAGTATCTAACTAGTATATCTGGTTACCTGACTACTGTAACTAGTTACCTAAGTAGTGTAACTAGGTACCAAACTAGTTTTTTCAAATGTGTTTATTAAGTTCAATATATATACACATGAGCTTATTTCAAGATGGCACGATTCTTATACCATCATATTAGTACCTATCTAGTTCTCTTCCACGACTTCATCTTGCTAGCAGCAAGATGAAGTGTGTACTGGGAAAGACTAGTGTATCTAGTTCCCTAGTCAGTAGCTACCTAACTACAGTATCTACCTAGGTTCATAGATACTCTAGTTAGGTAGGTTTTCCTAGATACTCTAATACTCTTTCAAGCATTGTTCGTTTTCCCCATTCATGAGTTTCCCGTCAGTGTCAGCCCCGCTTCATACACTTACATACATTTCGTAATCACGAGTAATTATTTAGTAAAGTGCGCGGAGTTTATATGTCATACTGTATAATATATACATTATACTTCAATTATATTATAAAATTGAATTACTTGGCTCCTAAAAAAATGTTAATATTTATTACAGAAATAAATACTATTTCCCAAGCAGTTAATTTTAGGTGAATCTAATATCAATGATAGATCATCAATAGAAAATCGAAGAAATACAAGTTACTACATGCCTAACTGACTACGAAGCTTATAGCAATATACGCACACACACAGCAATGCATGCTCAACCCCCTTGATCTTAGCACCAAAATTAAAATGATCTTTCATTAATATTTTATATACTGTCGTACATTATAAAATATCAGTCAACAAAGAAATATAAGCAAACAGTTAAATAGAGGCTTCATATTCCTCAGTGTAAACATTTACTTCTTATTCTATTTGTGAAACTGTAGTAAATACATAATGGATACCTCTCCACTGTATCCACCCCCTCCCCCTGTTAGTCCCCCCCCCCCCACAGTAACCGTTAGCTACCAACAAGGAAGATAAA
This sequence comes from Caprella mutica, assembly GCA_947561585.1. NCBI lineage: Eukaryota > Metazoa > Arthropoda > Malacostraca > Amphipoda > Caprellidae > Caprella > Caprella mutica. Next base: position 14,369 of record CANNZV010002832.1, read on the forward strand.
CCAAAATTATTAACGCGGGAATTAATTAAAAAGAAACACTTACATTGACAACTGATATACCAACCATTATTAATCGAAAAAATTGATAACGACCAATAATTACTATTAGATACTTAAAATAATATTACATTATTGGACTAAATTATAATTATTATATGCTTGTGTTACAATTGTCACACTTTTTTGACGACTTTTCAAAAGTTTCAATAAAATATTAAAACTTAGTGTTCGGAAAAAGTATACAATTTTTTATCGTTAGATGTGTAATAAAATATAGTTTTAATTACTTACAGTTTCATTGCACACGACTTATTTTCAATGTACTAACTAATAACATTATTATATATGTATACTTTGACTGTCACAGTTTGTATTTAGTTTCATTTACCTACATCGATATTTTAAATATTGATAGTTATTTTCTTACTCACCATTACTATTCAAATTATCTGCAACATTATTTGCACCGTTCATATTATCTAAACTTCAATTTAATATAAATAATTGTTTTTAATATATATAAAAAATATCATAATGAATTGTTTTAATAAAAATTACTCATTGTTACAACAAATTTTTTTCATTAACTTTATATTATAAATAATAATTATTGCAGTACAGTAATAATAAAACTCTCAATAACCTGCACTGTAATAATATACCAATAATGTTAGAACTCACTGTACTTAATGTCTAGCAGCTCTAGCCAATCAGAAGGCTCGTTACAAATTGCAAAATTATTCTTAGCGTAGATCAGTTGCAGTCTGTGAGAGAGTAACATTTATACCTGAATAATGATCTACGCTTATATTACCGTAGATTACTATGTTTGAATGCGAAGTGAGAGTAATGAAAAGTGATCTACAGGTGTAGAGCACTTTACAGTCGAATCATTTGGAACTTTTGTAAAGTGATCTGGAGCTGTAGATCACTTTACACTGTTACTAGTCAGCGATGGAGAATTTTGCGTAGATCACTTATCAAAGTTACTCTTCAATTGCTATGTTTGTGCTTGTGGAGATCATTTCTCAATAATCAAGATGGCCATCCACCAAGATTTTGACTCTAACCTTCAAAACTAAGTTGAGATCTCTCCTCAACTTAGTTTTATTATGGTTGTGACAATATGCGTTTAAAATTATATATCCTGAAGTTGAACCTGAACATATTCTACTGATTGAATTTAAGACTATATAATCGTTCTACACCAGCGGTATATTTATAGTCAATGATAATCTTAAGATCTATGATTTTAAACGCATATTGTGAAGATAATTACTAGGGTTGTGACAACAATAAAATTAAATTTTATTAAAATTCATAATTACTACTTTCATAAAGTAGTAAATAAATTTAATATTATTTAGTTAAAAAAACGATGTGAGTTTCTTTCAAATACTACATAGTGACTAGTAGTAAATTTTCCCGCTAATGACGTCACGCACCACCGGTCTCTTCTGCAACGCTATTGGTCAGTTTAAAAAAGATGTCTCCCCTAATCTTTATACTGTGATTGGGGCAATCATATTCATGTGAGGAGGTTAAGAAATGGGGCTTATGAGCTGAGCTCATTACCTTCGCAGAATGCGGGAAGGTCATATTTTTATCGGAATTAATTAATTTATTTAACATCATGTTATTCGCTTGACTGAAAAAGTGTTCGACCAAATTGCCTGAAATTTGGTGATACGATTGGTTCGTGTCCAAAATTCTACATGCTGGTAGAATTTTGTGAGCGACCCGGTCAAAGGTCATGGTAGTTTATAACTCAAAAAGTATCGAACCATATTGCATGAAACTTGGTGGAACGATTGGTCAATTTGCAGGAACCATTTTGTTAGATTTTGGGAGCGATCAGGTTAGGCCATTAATAACTCAAAAGTATCCAACAAAATTGTCTGAAATTTGATGGGACGATTGGACAATATCCAGGAACCATCTGGTAGAATTTTGGGAGCGATCCAGTCAAGGGTCAAGGTCACTTATAAACTCAATAACTCATAAAGTATTGAACCATATTGCATGAAACTTGGTGGGATGATTGGTTATTATCCAGTTAGCAGTTTCTTGAATTTTGAGAGAGAACAGGTTAAAGCGGAGGCGAAGGTATGCACTCTACCGAGTGCACATAATCTAGTTACTAATGAAATAGACAACATGTAGGAATTAATAGATATATCAATTGAATTCAGGACATTTGGGTAATCAAAAGAGAGTTCTTAAAGATATTCATTATTTAAACCCTTTATTCTTCCACTAGTTCCTACCAAAAACGGAGGACAAATCAAGTCATAAAAGTTTTTAATATATAATTAGATTATATTAATTTTACATCTCAATAGTGATACAGGATACCATAAAATAAAAAAAATACAATTTGAATTTGCTTCCACTCATAGTAAAATTGGATATTTTTACGTATTTTCTTCCATTTTTGGACCTGTGGCGTGGAATGAAATTTTTACAGTATCTTTAAAGAGTCATTTTATTGTTACTTCTTGCTATTACGATGTGAATTGGAAGAAAATATAATTTGGGGCGATTTTTTTTTTTTAAATTATATGTTATTTAGTGATTTTTTTAAATATTGGGGGCCCTTGCGAAGATTATGACCCGTGGCCCTAAAATGGTGCATACATTATTCTTATGTACAAGAGTAAAAAAAATACTATTACCAAACCCAACTCCAAGGGAAGTCTTGAGTAAAAAATTGTCTATTTCTATATCATAATCAAGTCTGAGAACATCAGGCATCTCACTTTTCAAATAAAAAAATTAAAAAGTGAGACACTCCCCTTAACGAACATAGCAAACTCTCTTCTGTTTATCTAATATTGATGATTGAGTTGCGTGTCTTACTCCCAGCAGTGAGAAAGTGTGTTTCGAAACTATCATCGAAGTGGTAGTGGATAAGACATTGTTTCAAATTTCTCAGTTAATTCAATTTCTTTCAGTATTTGTTAGGATAATCTTTCAATTGTATATTTTGCATCAATCTTATTGATGATTCTTATCTATAATATTCCAAAATGTTTTACAATGATAACTGTTTTTGTGACGCACATTATTTCAAGCTATTGTAGAAATATTGCTGGACTCGAATGAAAATTCAGATTTTCAAATGTTCAGTAAAATCTCACCCTTTTACCTAATATGGATATTTCGTCACTCAAGAATTTTAAACATTAACCCTTCACCGTCGTAAAAAACTTGTAATAATCTTAGAGAAGTTTCAGAGATAACCTATCATATTTCTTAAACTTCTCGTAACTTTCCATTCATTTAAATCATTATAGGTTTTAGTTATTTTTAGCCATCCTTTCAATACTAAATTTTGAACAAAATACGGTTTTGTAATGGTTAATAATGCATTTTGGAAATTTGAAATGCGCGCATCATTGATTAAATCTTTGAAAAGTGGTGAGTCCCTAGTAACCTAGCCGCTGGTCAAGGAGAACCAGTTTTCATGAAGAAAAAAATTGAAACCGATAACTGGTAAAAAACTCATATTAGAGCATTTATTCAAATATATTAGTAGTAGTATATCAGAGCTCTTTCCAGTCATGAGATGCACGAATGTATTGAGTATATAATAGAGTCATAAACAACCAAACTCCAAAGTGTAGTGAGTTGGGTTCCTTTTCAGATTATCAGCGAAATATTCCTATGTTATTCGTACGGGAGAAAAATTAGGTGGTACGATATTCATTACAGCTGACTATTCACTTACTCTTACCTAATATCAAAACGCATTCATTGATACAAGGTTTATTGAAATGTGTATTCAAATAAAAAATTGTGAGCAATTTAATTAGAAATAAATCAAATAACGTCAATTAAGAGACAAATCCGTAAATTAGATAATATGTACAACATATTTTTACGCGAGAAATTTGAAAAATTGGTTACCAAATGACATCAAGTTCTTTAAGTTTTGGGAGTAGGGTCGGGAGGGGCGAATATTGCGCACTAAAAACTTTTGGGTTTTGCAACTTAGTTTTCGCAGATAGACGATAAATATTTGACATGCAGAACCGCAATAAAGCCTTTTATACACCATCCAAAGGACAAAAAATTAGCATTTGTATAATCTGAGTTATTGACGAAAGTAGTGCGCAATTGAAATAGTCCTTGATGGGGCGATTCTTGCGCGCGAGAGGGGCGAATATCTGCGCACCCTTTAATTCCTTTCCATAGTGAAAAATAGCACTATTGAGTGTCTACATACTTACTATAAAAATAATTCCAATGTGTTTAAAAGCATAAACAATCATATGATTCAAATTCAAAACTTGAGACAAACTTTTTTCGACCTGTTTACGTAGAGTTTGTAGAATGTATGTGTGACGTCATGAATGTTGCTTTCTATTCAGGATTAATTTATGCTTGTAATATTAGTTTATCTGAAGTATGACACTATTATATTTACTCATTATGTAACTATAAATATAATGAATAACTAGATGACGGGCACTCATAGAGCGGATACTTTTGCCACCGCTTATAAATGACCTTGACCTTTAACCTGTTCATTCCCAAAATATAAACAAATGATTCCTGAATATTGAAGCATCGTCCCGCCCAATTTCAGACAATTTGGTTGAATTCTTTTTTGTTATAAATGACCTTGATCTTTATTTTTACCTGATTGCTCCCAAAATCTAATTAACTGGTTCCTGCCTGGATAATTACCAACCGTCGACCAAATTTCAGTTACTTTGATTGAATACATTTTGCGTTATAAATCAACTTGACCTTTAACCTGACCGCTTCCAAAAAACTTAACAAACCGTTCCTAGATATTGACCAATCGTCCCATCAAATTTCAGACAAATTGATTGAAAACTTTTTGAATTATTGAGTTATAAATGACCTTGAGCTTTGACCGAATAGCTCCCAAAATTTTACCAGATGGTTCCTGGAGATTAGTCAATCGATCGTCTTACCAAATTCAAAGTAATTTGATCGAAGACTTTTTGAGTTATGTGAGCAACAAGATGACAAACAAAAATATGTCGCCCAAAAGATAACCTTACGCAATCTATGAAAGTAATAATTCTTTTTAGATGTCAAATATAGCATATATAACCAATTTAGTATACATATCTAAAACGTTATTCAAAATACTGTTACACTTAGATATTTTCACTTTATGTCTCTGAAATTACGATAATAAGAAAATAGAAGCAAATGGGTTTTTCGTACATCTATTAGGTTACGTGGAATATTCACTTGCCATTGTAAGGTCGGGGAAATACCCAGGCCAAGAGAGGATCCATATGTACTGAATCCCCTAGACCTAAAGGTTTGTCGTTGAACTCTAGCTTCCAGTCTTTCAATTCTTTCAAGAAAGGTAAAAATGTATCAGAATTTGAGAGTAAAATGATACTATGAAGGTAGTAAAATTTCATCCAGAGTTCTGTCCCTAGTCTTGTAATAGGTAGAACTTTCCACAACAATATTATGAGGTCATGTTTCTGGGTGAAGACCAGATCGTCGGCAAGTATTATTGTTTTACTTTTTTAGGACCAAAGGTATAACTGTTTTAGGACCAAATGTTCCCAGGACAGAAGAAGAAGTTTCAATCGGGTTATTAACAATAGCTTTTGACATTCTCTTTCAAAGAGGAAGAGTTCTTTGGTCTGTCTACAAGAAGGTAGGTTGACCCACCTAATTCCTTTGGTGTTTTTCAAAGACCAACGGTTCAGGTTCTGCGCCAGAAGATCTCTGCTACGTCCTTTTCTATGAAATCATCAGTTTCGTTGTCAATAGTACCAACGTGAGCTTTAATAGTTATTCACAGAAGTGGATTATTGTGGATATTCGCAGGTGCCCCAGTGACCACAGTACGTCCACACTATGATTTACCCGTGAGGCTCCTCGTCCTCAAACAGGGAACGGCCTTTTAGGCCACTATGCTGTTTCAATAGATTTCATTCAGAAATCTATTGGGTTGAAATATGGCGCTGAAGACGCCAAATTTCTTTGCAACAGAATCTTGGTAATTGACGTGATCACCACTCATTTGTCTTGTTTAAGTTGTAAAAAAGTTCACCATCTTGTTGGAAGATAAATGATTGATTTTTGAAGTGTTTTTTTTTTCATCAATCCAATAGCTGGAACCACAATACTGTTAAAAGAGGATTGATCTTAGGCCGTTCTCCACGAAAATCAGAGGAGACTCCCAAGTTTTCGAGATAGGGAAAATTATCGTTAAAAAAATCTATTTCATACCTTGTCGTGTCCGCTTTAAGCTTTTAAAGAAGTGTGAGGACTTGGTGTTCTCTCATTTTGTAGGAAGACAACTGAAGATCCTTCGTGATGATGGTTCTAATTGAAGTCTGTATCACATTCATGTATTTAGCTATATTTTGAATTTTTTCAAGTATTTCTTCGAGTCTTCAACAATGCACAAACCTTCTTAGCCATTTTCTTTATTCGAACAACTACTCCCACCTCTACACTTCTAGGACAATCCTCAGAAGTGTCAAGGTCAACGAAGCTACTATTCACAACATGGTGCAATGTCGATTTGCAACTTTTAAAAGCATAATGATATCAGAGTTGGGTTTCCCTGTACGATGGTTTAACCCTGTCATTTTAGACCTGATATTTTCGATTTTATTAAAAAGAACCGAATAAAAAGATTATATAACTATACTTAATAAAAAAGCAAATGATAAACATGTATAGTGATGTTTGATATGTTTAACTATAAATTTCACAGAAAAGACTTATTTATGACTTTAAATTCACCCTGATTTACAATTTAATATTTCGACCTATTATCTGAAATATATGTGGAATGTGTATGTTTTTAGTTGAAAGTGAAGAAATGAACATATATATAGAGAGTAATATTAGGCATTGAAAACTGTTTCATGGCCTAAAAATAAAATTATATAGTGCGCAATATTCGCCCCGCAATGCAAAATATGGTGGGGCGAATAGTTGCGCACGGAAAAACTCCGCTAAATAAAAATTAAAAAGTCTAGAACCTTGTAATTTTAACTGAGGCAACTAAAGTCAATGATAATCATGCACTAAAAACTTCAGGTCATTATCTGCGATAGAAATTTTTTTATGACAAATTTATTTTTATGGTAATTCGGTAAAATGAATTTTCGACTAGGTACTTTTCATATGGTCTTAAATGTGATTTATTTCAACTATGAATAAATGCCTGTAAGCTGTTTTAATTTTATACAGAGTTACTACATATTTGAGCCGGTCTATGACTATTTTTGTTATTGGGCTAGCACATTCATAGCCCTTTAAACATGTGGTGCGCAATATTCGCCCCGTGTGCTGCTTCGCGAGATTCGCCCCTCCCGACCCTATAACATATTGTTGAAGTAATTTTATTTACTTATACCCTTTCTATCTTAGGATAGTATTCTGAAACCTAATTATTAGGTTTATGTATTATTACGAGATATAATAATACAAAATAACTAGTTAGTTTCAAAACATGATGTCAATCATATCACTACCCATCATAATTATATTTATTTAAATTAATATAAAATAATGTATAATAATTAGTTCAGAATTTTAAATACCTAACCATGTATATTTTAAGAGGGACTTCACATTAGTCCGACGCCCCAATAGTCCGACAGTTACATCTTTCTGTGTTATTTTCGATTAAAATTAAAAAATATATATATGATTAAATAGGTATACTCAATTAATAACTAATCTAAATAATAAAATAATTTTACATTTCTTTCATTTTCAAATTTTATATTACTCTTTTATTTTACTTTCTTTCTAATATTAATTAGTATGATGCAATCCCTCACTTGATTTCGTCATTCAATGTAGTTTCCTGTATCCGATAGTTTGTTGTACTGCACACTTCATGATTGTTTAATGACCTGGCAGGGGGGTTATACATATAATTTATGTTAAATTAGTAATAAACTACGAAAGGGTCGGACTAATGGGGCGTCGGACTACTGAATAGTAACCTATTTTATGAGTTACAAAGGTAGGTTCACCGTACCTAGTTAGGTTCCAGAATCCTATCCTAAGATAGAAAGGGTATAAAATAACTTAAATAATTTATACTCTCAAAACTGACAGAACTTTTCGTTATCTGGTAACCAATCTTTCAAATTTCTCCCGTAAAAATATGTTGTACAGATTATCTAATTTCGGATTTGTCTCTTAATTGACGTTACTTTTAATTAAATTGCTCATAACTTTTTATTTGAATACACATTTCAATGAACTTTGTATCAATGAATGCGTTTATATATTAGGTATCGACTTCGAATTTTCCAAGAGTAAGTTAATAGTCAGCTTTAATGGAAGTCGTACCACCTAATTTTTCTCACGTACGAATAACATAGGAATATTTCGTCGATAATCTAAAATGGAACCCAACTCACTTCATTTTGGTGGTCTATTAGTTTTAAGTGTAACCCTTAAAGCGGCTTACTGAATCTTAAGTCCCGCCCAACAATAATTAAACTAAGAAATATTTGTTTGTTATCTTTCCTTGCTAATTATTTTTAAATGGAAAATTATGCTTTTGTGTTTACCAATGAATGTATTAATATCAAATAAAGATTTTTATGAAGAAAAAATATCGAAATGTCAATTGGTTAAAATTGTATAAGAGTTTTAGTGAGGACTGGTGCGCACGCTCCAGCGGCTAGGTTACTGAGTATACTTTTGCGGGCTAGACCATTCTCAATTATTTCCATATTAATTTAAACCCCAATTTACCAAGCAATTCTTACATGTCGGGCCCTCGGAGGAACTTTAGTTTAACGGAGTTTAAATCTATTATTGAGGTAGCCGCACAAACCAAATTTTCATATGATAATTAATTTATACACCAATAAAAATGACAATTTAATAATTTCAACATTTTAGTGAAATAGGCTTTTTGAATAACTCTCTACTGTGTACGTGCGGAGGAGTGAGTTATCAATGACCAACAACGCTTGGCAGAGGTTTGTGCGAAATGCATTGCTACCGAGACATGACCGCATGGTTTAGTTGGATGCATAATTATGAGATTTATTGAAATTATAAAGGTTGCTATTTTAAAGGAAAGAGCAATTATACGCAGTAAATTCAACTGTTAAATAATTAATATACTTTCCTGGAAACCAACTTATTTCTCGAAAAAAATTATAAATAGTTTATTTTTAGATATTTTTATAATATCAATATCTTATATTAAATTTTGCTTCAATGAAACAAGAAACCATTTGGATTTTAAGGTTTCTGGTGGGTTAAATTCTCATTATGATAGAATCTCAAAGCCATTTTTAATTCCGTTTTCCATCATTCCAAATCTGTTCCTTCCAGACACTATTTATGTGATATTATTTCAGGGGGAAATATTCTGTTGTAAGTTTATCGGTTGTGAAGAATAATTATTATTTGACATTGGCAAATTGCAAAATTTGTTGTTTCAAAATTTCAAATGTATTTTTATTACTTTTCAGAGGATGGCACAATTATAACAAAATTATAGTTTTAAGTAATACGAAGTTGTTTTCATGAACTTGAATGTAGTAAATAAACATTTAATATTATAAGTTACCTAATTATAGCGGTAGAATAACAAATTTGAAATAGAGAAACATACATTACATTTCTGTTTTTGGGGCTAGAATAATGAATCTTGAAGGTCCTCTCCACTCTTATTTTTTTCATTACTCTATATTTCAATAGAACTTAGTCTACTTATCTTTACCCTCAAATTCTTGTGATTTTGCTTCTACCCTCAGACTTTCATTCAAAGAAAGACTACCAATACCTCTGAAAAAGGGATAAACCATAATAAAGCTTTTAGACATATTTCAAATGGCTACCTATTCCGTTATTCAAATAGCATTACCCTATAAAAAATTAGATACCAAAAAGGGAACCTACCTATTACCAATAAATTTACGATGAAATGTGATAAAGTTAGGCTAAAATATTTGTTGTTCTATTGAATCTTAGAAATGCCAGACAGTTATGGTTGATTGTGAATGTCTTTCCTGTTAATAATATTATTGTTATATTTCATAAACCTTCGTTCTACAAATTTAATGCATTTCTAGAGAAATTTTAATCTGGAGTGGAACGGTCCGGACCTTTGAGGATATGTACTAACTTGTCAAATCCATATAATTTAAAAGAAAATCTGGTAGAGAGACAGTAGTGAACTTAAACAAGTTCACTATATAGATTTTCTTCACTATAGAGGATTATAGAGTTGAAAAGAAAACTGGGCCTTTCATGGCAGACTACAATTTTTCAAACATATTCATTCAAGACATTTCATTTCTCATTACTCTAAAAATCGGGATGGTTCACAAATTATGATTTCATTACAGAAGAGTTGTAGTGGTAGGAATACTCTTTCATGAAATACAATTAATTTATTATATAGAGAATAGAGATGCCTAGATTATTCATGGAAATTTGTGTTAGTGAACTTAATATATTCACTATCATTAAACAGGAGTGTACTAATCAGGATCATTCAGTATACACTATACGGGAGTTCATTATAGAGGAGTTCTACTGTATTCACCACATGTACATTTCAGTCACAAATTTTAAATAGATATTTTCCTCTGTTTGAACTTGAACACATCTATTTAGTACCAGATTTAGAAATAATGCTCTCCTGACTTTTTATAGAGTGAATTCTGCTTTCTATGAAGTGAACTCTAATAAACGATCCTTATTATATAATTGCCCTGTTTACCGGAATTCTATACCAACAGCTTTTCTGAGCAGCTCTGATTATTGCTTCATTTAACATGAGGCTTAAAGGGTACACTTAACCATTTTAATAGAATAGTCTTCTGTATAACTAAACTTTATTTTAAACTTTTGTCCTTATGCATCTATTTCTGTAAACAATTTTCTGGCAAGAAAGATCTTTTTTAAATCAGCTTGCTAGTTTTATAACAACTTTTATTTCAATAATAATTATTATCAAAAACTAATTGAGTAGTACCTAACTTTTTGACAATTTTATCGGTAGTTTCAAGTTAAGTTGTTTTCGCAGTAAACATTTCAAACATTATATGCATGCAGGTGTAATAGATTTAAAATCGTTTTATGGTAAATAATATATGCATGATATTAACCATAAAATGATTTTATCCCGCTTGCATGATTAAACTGTTCGTAATAAATACGGCGGAAACAACTTAACTGAAAACTACCGATAAAATTGTCAAAAGTTACTCCTCCATTAGTTTTTATTATTTATTTAACTTGTCATATGTGCGACCGATTTCGCTGCGCAATCTGTTGATCAATAGTTTGCGCAGCCATCGATCGATAGCGCAACCATCGATCGATTTCTGCGCTTTCGAATAATATGATTTTTTTTAGTTTTTACATCAAATTGGCACATTTTATAACGTATATCAATCGATAGCGCAACCATCGATCGATTTCTGCGCGTTCGAATGATACGGGTTTTCTTTGTTCATGCATTTAATTAATTGTTTTGATTTTACTGGAGAAATATATTTAAATACTTTTTTTATATTTAATAAGTCAACCATCAGTCGATTGTTGCGTGTTTGAATGATATGGACTTTGTTAGTTTATTCATCTACTTTTTACATTTAATAGAGAAACCATCAGTCGATTGTTGCGCGTTTGAATGATATGGATTTTCCTCTATCATTCGAACGCGCAGAAATCGATCGATGGTTGCGCTAACGATTGATATACGTTATAAAATGTGCCAATTTGATGTACAAACTAAAAAAAAATCATATCATTCGAACGCGCAGGAATCAATCGATGGTTGCGCTATCGATGGATGGCTGCGCAAACTATTGATCAACAGATAGCGCAGCGAAATCGGTCGATATTGCAGATCACTCGAACGCGCGTGACATATATATTAATTTACCATTGAATATTTTCTGCTATAAGAATGTAAATTTTGGAACCATACATTGTTTCTTATTTGAGTAAACAAGATTTAATTACTTCCTAGGTAACATTGCGATGTTCCCGGAACATCCCCTCGAACCTCCCATCAGTGTCGCAATCAGATGTCCAGAGAATGTTCCCGCGACATGCACTACCATATGATTCCCTATCGACATTTTCGGGATATTCCCGCGATATTCCTAACGAATACTATCATCATCCGACATTTTCGGGATATTCCGGCGACATGCATTACTAATTTCATTCTCACATGGATATATATTTAGGATATAGTTCACATACAAATATGAAAATATTGAATTGGCGATGAGCTTCTAATTCTAATAATTTTAGTGATGCCTCTTCTATTTTCCTAAATTGATGTTTTTCGTCGCTATTTAAAATATTGAGGATGCAGTTGGAAAGCCATTTGGTAAGGAATTTATATTCTAACATTATTGACACTTTAATTTAAGAAAGAGAGAGAAAAAAAATTACAACGTTTCGGGGATATACTATTCCCATCTTCAGGCTATTTAAAAAAAATTCTGGAAATAAACAATATAGAAAATTACAAAAAACAAACAGTAAGTGTTGAGAATTACAAAGGACTAAAACATACAAAATAGAGACCCTAAAAAGAAACTAAAATTAAAGCAATATATGGTTAGAAAGAACTATGGAACTAGAGTTTTGATTAATTAGTCTATGAACAAATAATGGTGGCAGCAGAGTAAATTAATATGGTGAAAATGTAAATTATATAGGCTACTTTAGTTAAAAAAAGGATAAAACTATTTATTTATTTTATCACTATATTGATTTGAAAATTCTTATGATATTATTGATGAAATTGGAGAAATGAAATTATAATTAGTTCACGAAAAGGAAAAATATATATATATAATATGTAATACACAGGAATAACCGAAGTATAAAGTAACTGTTCGGACTATAGGGGTTGTGCGGAAACTGAGTATTGCGGTTGTTTGCTGTAGGTGGATAAACTGTAGTTATCTGGCTGCTTACAGCTTTGCGTTTGTGATAGAACCTGGTGAGGAATTGTACATGGTTATAATTTGAATTAAAATATGCGGAGAATTCGGGTATCTCCTTCTTGTTGAGTGGAGGGTTTTCTTTTTTGATGAAAATTGCTTCTGCTATTTGTAGTTCTATTTTTAGTGGTGATTTGAAGATGGTCTGCATATGTGGGATTACATCTGCGGTGATAATCTTTTTGCCATGGGTTTCTTTATTGTGGTTTTCAATGCTGCCTTTCTGCGTATGTGCAAGTGCTCTTTGTTTTAAGGTGGTAGTTGTATAGCCAACGTAGTACATTGAGGGTTGACACTCCTCACAGACGTACTTATAGACCACGTGGCTACCACTATCATCTTTAATTGTTTTATTTTGGATGAGCAGGTTAGATAGCTTTCTATTTTTGTAGTAAATTGATATTTTAAGTTTGGAGTTTGGTTTTGGAGATAGGTGTTCCTGTAAGATTTTTTCATATTGTTTTCCTCTTGTTTATATTGACTGGACATTTGGTTGCGGTAATATAGATTGATGTCTTGCTGCGTATTTTCTGGGGGAATAGGGAGCATTTTGCGGTTTAAAAATGCAGCTATTTCTTTTTCAATGATTTTCATGGGGAAATTATTATTGGTAAATAGTTGTTGCAGTCGTTGGATTTCAATGTGAAAAGTTTCCCAATCACTTGATATTAAGTAAGCTCTGTGAAGCATGGTTTTGATAACTCCTGTTTTGTATTGCTGCGGGGCCAATCCGATGTAATTGATGCATTCACCGGAGTCGGTGGGCTTGGGTTTTTATTTGGTCACCATGCTTCACAGAGCTTACTTAATATCAAGTGATTGGGAAACTTTTCACAATAACTAGCCGTTCCATACTACCAGTTAGTAAGATAAAACTATCATCATTGAATTAAAATTTGCAACAGTCGTATCTAAGAGAGTATGAATAATTTGAAATATTTTTTTTTGATGGGCAAGAACTAAGGTAAATACACAATAGCCAATATGACACAGAAGCTGATAGCTAGTAGGAAAAGATGCTCAATGTTCGACTTTAGAAGTTCAAACTTCAAATCTATGATGGAACATCTTTTTGTAATTAGCTATCGGCTGCTGTGTCACATCAGTAGTTGCGTATTTACCTTAGTTCAATTTTTAATGTCTATAGTTAGTTAATTATGCAAAGTCTATAATATCCGTGATTAATATAAGGGCTGATTTGGTTAAATTGGCTTTTGTTCAAATATTTTAATAATTGCTATAACGAAAAAAAAGATAAAAAGTAAAATTTATACTATGGGTATAAGTAAATCCCCACCTAGGCTAGCGATGCATTGTCAGAGATTTTTACAAACTCCTAAAATTAGCTTACATATTCATTGCTTAATAACACATTCATTTGCATGAACTGTGTAATAGTAAAATTTGTACACTAGATCTAAAACTCTCCATTGAACATCATATCCCTATAGCCTGTATTACACTGTGGCGCTCGCCATGGCGGTGTTGTCTCTCTCTGCAGATATGTCGCTCACCATTCTCAAAATTGCTATTACACTAGACGAGTCAATATGGCAGTGATCGTGCATTGAAATTTAGGGAAAATTGAAAAATTGACTATGAAATGAATTGTAACAATAAAATCTGATGTCATCACGAATATATAATTATGAATTATCTTTTTGATAGTTGTGTGAAGCAATTCCATGCCTATATATTATAAAGTTTAATTTCACTGATTGTATGGCAACACTGGACACTACACAGAAGCGTTCATTCTTTTTTTGTATCACACAGTAGCCATACAAAGTCTTAAATAACTTTTAATATGAAACAAATTACTTTTTCCACTACTTCAATTCTCTTTAGCAGGCTTCAGTGACAATTCCATCACCTCTAAAACGGTGGCGGTGTTCGTTCTATCGCGCAGTGGGCGATCACAAATTCATGGCACTCGCCATGGAATTGTTTGCTATTATTATTATCATTTATATCTCAAATAGTATTCAACTAAATTGTCCGATAATCGGTGACACGATTGGTCAATAACCAGGAACTATTTGATCAGATTTTGGGAGAGATCGGGGAAAGGTAAAGTCCATTTCTAACTCAAGGCAAATTATTGGATGGTCAAGGTTGTATGTGGCGGCGAAGGTATACGCTGTATGGGTGCACGTCATCTTTTTGGTCATGTAATGATATATAGTCACCCAAACTAATTATAGATGAGCCATGGGCCTCGACAGTTTTTTCTTTCCCATTTTCTCGTTATTTTTCTGTTAATCTTTTATTTTATTACTTGGGTGCATAATAATGCACTCCTCATTAGAGAACATGCAGCAGCTGTCGAAACCTTCATGAAACTTTCGAAGGGGGCTGATTAACAACACTAATTGCTGATCCTAATCAAATAGAAAATATCTGAAGCTATGGAACAAAATCTTTTCAGTATTGTGGTATAGCATGAGAAATTGCTATTTTTCTGATTTATTTAAAAGGCTTCTTTCGATGTATAGAGATTAGAGAAGGATATCTAAAGCCTAGATCACACCACCAGAACTTTGTTGGAGCGTTCTTTGAACGGAGGGGAAATGAAACCGAATTTCGACAACGCTCGTTACCGCGTACACAAGGGAAAACCGATCATGGTAACCCAAGCGTTGATAGAACGGTGTTGTACGTGTGTGGGCGTTGGCTCGACGGGGGTTTAAAGTTGGTATAGCGGTTCACTGCTTTCGATTACGGAGCTGAGTGGATGAAATCTATCAGAAATAAATTTTGATGATTTTTGATTTAAATCGATAGTTGAGGCTCATCATTTGAAGGCCTGACACACCGGAGGAACTTTGCTAGAGCGTTCCTGAAGCGAGAACAAAAACTTGTTAACGCTAACCAGAAGTTGGCCCCAGTTCAGTTAACGTCGTATACGCTCGACCCCGCCTATGTTCACACCTACTGATCCGAAAGTTTTGAACTGCACAAAATATTACGAGCGTTGAGAAACAGTAGCTTTCCGCTCCACTGCAACAAAACCCAGACAAATTTTGTCACCATAATAGAAGCAAATACGTAAATTTTCATACATACATACAAAAAAAAAAAAAATTACGGTGGAAAAGGTATAGTTCTAAAGACAGCATGGACACCACTATGAAATTAGTTTATGAAGGGAAACAGACCGAAATATATGTTCAGTTTCATCTATTTACATATACATAGAAATATGAATTTATGCTCCAACCATTCGTGTCTGCCATGGCACAGCTCCTTCTTCATTGAAGAAGGAGCAAAACTCTTCTCTGACATTCCTTGCTTCTTCAGATATTCGGCATCCAATTTGTTGCAGGCCAAAAAGCTGCTCCTCTCTCCTCCATCATCCAACAATTATATGTCCATTAATTATATTTTCTGTTTCCAAAGTCACTGCTGTGTCGTTCACATGATGCGTTCTAAGCATATTGTGGAGTACACACAGTGCACGCTAGTGCAATACCTTCTACTTTTTTGGGATGCAAGCTAATCGGACTAAGAAATATTCTGAAACGTGAAGAAAGTATACCAAAAGCATTCTCGACTGTGCGCCTGGCACGGGATAGCCTGTAGGAGAAGACCCTTTGAGAAACTGTTTGATGCTGAAATGGATTAGGTTTCATTAGGTGTTCTCTTAGCGGGAAGGTATCGTCTCCTTTAAAAACCATGGGTAGACGCCGGTTGCTATTTGGTAGGACTTTATTTTCTGGGATTCCAGCAGCTGATCTTTGAATAATTTTGTTCAGAGAACAGGTATTCCAAACGCCTCCATCAGATGCCAGGCAATTTTTCCCAACGTCCACGTACAGAAACATATAGTTTGCATCCACAAGTGCAAGCATTATGATGCTATGTCCGCCTTTATAATTTTAGTATATATATCGTCTAGTTATCTAATTACGCATTTATATTATATAATCAGCTAGGTAGGTACCTAGTACCTCGGTAAGAATTTATATTTTACATCCGATAGGTAACTAGGTAATCATTTTTTAAATCCATGCTTGTTTCTAATATCGCTAAATTTTAGGTATTACCCATCACAACAACATATGATTTTTTCCAATGAATTAATTATGCAGAATCGCGAACACGGACATTTCAGTTTCCTGATTATATTGCTCTCGTCAGGACACGAACACAGACAGAAATGAGATTGCCCGTGTTCGCCCGAGCAAAAGTATTTCCAAACTCTGGGCATTTGTCGGAGCGTCTGGACGGGGCTTAACTGAAGCCAAAGTGTGTCGTTCAGCTCACTGACCAACTGTTTATAGTTTGAACGTCAGTCATTGAAACTACAAGGGTGGAGTGGGGGTGGAGAGGTGTGATTGTCCGTCACGTCCACAGTCAAAACTGATAGTGTAAACGCCGCTTAATGAGACTGAATCTGACAATGAAAGCATTAATATAATTGTTCCTAGTCTTGTGCTAATTTGTGATCTTGAGTCAGGATGTGGCATTATATTAAATGATTCTGGCAAATCTTCTGAGATAAACCTAACTGAGAAACTGGTATAATAGGTATACTGTATCTTTGTCTAGTTTTAAAGCCACTCTAGATATATTCAGAAGCCAAATTTTTGAAATTCCTAAAGACCCAAGAACAATTCTCCAAAATGAAACATCAGTATATTTTCCAATTGGTGATTGTGCCTTTTCTTATCTTGGCCTCAAAAATACGATATTATCTTATTTCGACTCCAAATGTTTTTTAGTTTAGTTAACGTTAGAATTGAATATAAATATCGATGGCTTGCTGATCTATAAATCTTCTTCAATTTCATTTTGGCCAATCTTAAGCTCTTTCACCAAATGCTCAACTATTAAACCTTTCATTGAGGTATTTACTGTGGAAAAAAGAAGCCTGACGTTTCTCTATATCTCGATCCATTTTGTACTTAATTAAACTCTTTAATTAACAGTGGTTTAGTAATTGATGAAATTCATTTTCAGCTATTTCGGGCTATAATAGGCTTTCATTAAGCAAATTAAAACTCACGGTACATACTATGCATGTGATACAGGGTGGGGCGTAAGTTTGGAAGCAAATGAAAGTGCATATTATAATCCAACGAAAAATATATTTAATAATTTACAGTTATGTATTATTACATAAGGGTTTTAAGAATTCAAAAATCATAAATTTATTCAAAATGTCCCCCCTTGTTTTTAATAACAGCCTCAAATCTCCTCCGAACTCCTCCTACAGCGGCACGCAACTGTTCTTGTGAAATTTCCTTCCAAGATCACTGGAGCGAATGCTTTAAATCATCCACACTGCGATGGAATTTACCACAGGTCTTTGATTCAAGAATGGACCATACCGAAAAGTCCACAGGATTAACATCTGGGGAGCAGGGAGGCCACATTTCTTTGGACCAAAACCGTGGAAGATGGTCATGGCACCAGTTTTGAGTGACATTTGCAGTATGTGAAGTCGCGCCGTCTTGCTGAAATGTCCATAAGAGTGTCATAACCGAAGTGATCCTTAGCTGACTCCAACATTGGCGTCAAAATATTCTCAATATAACATTTAGCATTGATTTTGGCGCCTTGTTCCACAAAAATTAAAGGAGATCTCCAAGTTTCTGAAACGGCGGCCCAGACCATTACTGAAGCAGGTTTCATGGTTCTGTGGACAGTTTTTTGGTTGTATGGGATGTCTTTTGCACTTTTACCAATTATTCTGTCATTCCTCCGGTTGTGAGCCATTTCCACTGTGAAAATCTTTTCGTCAGATCAAACAATTTCACCAGCCGTGCCAGACTTCAATTCTCTAAGAAGTGCTTTGCTTCTCTCCAATCTCTTTTTCTTTACAGCTTCTGACAGAGTCTGTCTCTTTTGGAGGGTGAAAGAGGACATCTTTAGGTCTTCTTTGACAACTCTTCTCATTGTTCTGGGACTCACATTAGTTGTTTTGGCTAACAATCGTATTGACCTTTTCGGGTTCCTCCTGATCTTCTCTCGGGCACATTTTATCAGTTGTTTGGTGCGTTGTGAGCGTGGTCTACCACTTCTTGGACGATCAGTCAAGTCTCCTCTCTCATTAAAACGCTTCACACACTTCCAAACAGTCGATCTCGCTATTGAGAGAGTCTTTGAAATGACGGAATCTGACTTCCCGGCACGGTGTAGAGCAATAATGGCTTCTCTTTTGTCTGACATTTTTGAATTGACTAAATTTTTGTAAAAAATAACACTGCTACGTCATAATGTAGTGTCTCTACTATAGTTCAAACCCTATCACCTACTTAGGAACTTATTTTTAAGAATTATATTAATGTTTGAAAAATTGCTTCCAAACTTACGCCCCACTCTGTAGATGTAGTATTAAAGGTAATTATGATCTAAATAAAAGATCCATGTCATATTTTTGTAATGATAATACCATCCAACTCCGAACTGATGATGACTTTCGAGATCAAACTCAGTCACTTCATCATATAGGTCTTAGTCCATTTACATTCACTTCAATTGATATGATTAATAGCTTTCCTATAGACTATATGCATGCTAATGAATGCTTGGTTGAATGTTATTCCATTTAAAGTTTCTTCACGAGAAAAAAATAACCATTAATGATAGAATTAACGTAATAAAGAAATATATTCCTGATGAATATGCCAGAAAACCTAGGTCCTTGAATGAATTAGAGAGTCAAAGCTACTGAATTAAAGCTTCTTTTACTTCATTCAGGAATTAGTTTATTTGCAAATATTCTGAAAGAGAAATATTTTAAACATTTTTTATTATTATTTTACTCCCAAGAGAATATTATGTGATGAAGATTTTGTTAAATATGAACATAATTTAGAATATGCTAACAAATTAATTAAACTCTTCATCAATCAATTCAAAATATTATATGGAGAAAAGTTCACAGTAGTGTATAATCATATATTGACTCATATTGTTTCTGACTGTAGAAGACTTGGAAGCTTTTAATTCATTTTGTGCATTTCCTTATGAAAATATACTTGGCCAGATGAAAAAAATGAGATCTAGCCATTTACCTCTTTCTCAAATCACTAGAAGAATAAGCGAAGAATTTGGCTGTGAACCTAGTAAAGGTAGTAATGTTCACCAGAGAAACAACTCGGACTAATGTACCAGTAGTTTCATTGAAGGAAAAGATATAAAATCAGCTTCATTCAAAAATTCATATGTCATTTTAGAAGATAGTTCCAATGCATAGTTCATCAAATTAAAAAAGATGGAATAGTTATCAAAAAATTCAGTAAAGTTCCATGCAGCTCTGATATCTTAAATGATTATTTAGTTGGCAAACAATAACGTGTAAAAGTTATTGACCAGAGTAAAGTTTATAAAAAGTATATGATCTATCCAGAATTGGACAGTAAAGTAGTAATGCCACTGTTGTTATTGCCTGAAGTTTTGTTTACTTGTACAGGGTGACCCACAAAAAGGTTAACCCAACTTTAAATTTGTATATTTCCACAACTATTGTAGGTACAGCTTTCTTTCAACTATCATTGTATTAATTGAACCTTTTTCCATCCACAGTTAAATTTTTATTCAGTTTTATGCATATAATAACTATTTTTTTTAATGGGTTGTTAAAATAGCTTGCGCAAATGGTCAGAAAACGGACAGTTAAGTAAGAGGACAGTACAATCTGAAGACAAAATCAATTTTGTTCAGCAACTCCTTTCAACTAATATAAATGTTTCTGTTAGGAGAAATAGAAGAATTTGCAAGATATTTTATCCATTTCTCCTAAAAGAAACATTGATATATTTTGAAAGGACTTGCTGAACAAAATTGAGTTTGTCTTCAAATTGTACTGTCCTCTTGCAATTTCAATGACCCTTGTTAAAATTTAAACTTGTTCCTTCCTTTTTGTACATCACATTTCTCCATATTGTCAATAATTTATAAAAAGTTATATGAATACTCTTAAAACCTTTAAATAAATCTGTTATTATCAATGGGGTTGTTGTCTAATAAAGATAGTGTTTGACCTTACTTCATTGTCTGTTTTCTGACCTTTTGCGCAAAGCCATTTTAACCACCCATTAATAAAATAGTTATATTCACAAAAATGAATAAAACTTTATGAAAATTTAACTGTGGATGGGAAAAGTTTCAATCAACAAAATGATAATTGAAAGAAAACTGTACCTACAATAGTTATCAAAATATATGAATTTAAACTTGGGTTAACTTTATGTGGGTCACTCTGAATAGCGGCTTGAAAATAATTTGAGAATCACAAAAATATTGTTTATTTCTCTTTAGGAAGATGTTAGAATGTCTGGGCTGGTGGATTTAACCATGGCAGACAATCTTTTAGTGGAGGAGGAGATTTGATATTTAGTTTGAATGAAAAATATATATAACTGTAGAGGTCGACCGTTTTTTATCGAGCTTCTATAGTTTGTTACAGATATAAAGAAAGTAGAATAAATCTAGAGATTTAATGTTGTCAGCAATAGTAACAAATTTCCAAGTTTTGGTTTCATATTTCAATTTTTAAATAAATTAATTAATAATAATTAACTGTAAAATATTTAGTTTAAATAGAAAGATGGTATCCAACATACACCCTCCAAGGGCTCTATCCTGAAGCTATCTGTGGTGAATGGAATTAAAGAGGAGTGGCGTCCATTGTGCCCAAACTGTTGTAATTTGGATTTTCTTTTTTCATTTTCGCTATGTTTATCATTTCTTAACGCTACTTGCAGTTTCAGAGAATAGTGCTAGGGTTATGCTCTTCATCTACGAGGTTTTAGATTTTGTTTTAGGTAGGCTCATGGGCTTCATTTACTATCACATCTTCATTTTCCTCTTCCAACCGTGAGTGCAGTCACCTTTGTTTGACTCCCTTTCCGTCACATCCCTTGGTAAGTGACTGCATTCACGGAGTAGCTTTTCTGCATCCATGAGCGTCGTCACCGACTGTGGTCTTAGTTGATGGAGCCCTTTTCTCTTCTATTTAATTTCCTTTTGACGTCAGCGATATGACTGAAGCAGACGTTAAACCACTTCTAAAATTAAATATCCAACATACAACTATTGCTCATAAAATTCATTGTCAGGTCCAGGTTTTCCACCCTTCTGCTGATGATGAATAGAAATCTTTCAATTCGAAAGCTTGAAACCAGAAAAAAACATTCAACGCTGAGTTTAATTAACATCTGATGATAAGTATAATATTTTTAGGTCCTTGGGTGTTTGGATAAGCTGCTTATGAATTCCAAATCAACTTTAACTTTTTTGTGTATGATGGATTTTCATGAATTGCCTTAATTTCATCTGATTGCCATTATCATTCATATCATTTTGTTGTGATTGCTATGTGATAATAGCAATTTATATGCATATCTTTAGTGATTCATCATACCTCAAATTTGAAGCCAGGTTGGAAGTATTGTGGCAGGGTGTCCCATACAACAACCAATTTGTATGGTTGTTGATGTCCTGAATACAGATTTTATTCTAAGTTTTCATCAAACCGTGGACAACAGTACTATATAACTGTAAAATAACCGAAATGTTTTGTAGTTCCTTATTTGTATATTGTATTTAACTTGTTCCAGGAAAGCAATGATAACCTACAATGTATCAATTTTCGCAGTTTCCATAGTCTAGTGTTTTAAAATTAAGTTCTGCAATATAAATGATTCCGTAGAAAGAAAACTGTTAAACTTATTATCTTCCTTCTTTCGAACTTTACATATATGGATTATTTATATTGCAGGAATACTAACTTTATTTTCATCAGTGTGGGCTTTAGTCGGTGTGGGCTCTAGTCGGTATGGGCTTTAGTCGTGTGGTCTTTTGACGCTAGGGATTTTGTCGTGCGGGCTTTTGTCACCCTTTCATTAATTTAGCATTGAACATGTTTTGAATTACATGCTGTCTGTCACTCAAGACTGTATTTTATGGTAAATTCCACCAACGTGTCTGTGGAATGGGTTAAATCATTGGTATAGGGATGGGATGATGTATCGGTATCGGAAGTATCGGCAATTCTTCTGGTATCGGTATCAGCCTTTTTTCTGGTATTGGTAGATACTCGGTAGCGGTATAGGCCAAAAAGTGCCGATACCACTAGTATTTAAAAAAATTATTATATAATCTATTATTTATCTATTACAATGAATATTTTGAATTTAAATTGATGTAACAGTGATTTCATATAGATAGATAATCCTAATTTTAAAAATTAATAATTTCATTTAAACAGTCAAAGTATCGGTATCGGTGAAAATTTTGGTATCGTCCCATCCCTACATAGGTATAATGTTCTAGCTGAGTCTGTAGAACTGTAGCTATTTATTCCTTTGTCACCATTACTTTTCATTTGATAATTTGGTAAAATGTTGGTGGATCAGCCGAACTATTGGAAACTGTTAGTGGATTTTTCAGCTTTTTGAAAAAGCTGTGAGACTTTCTGCACCTAATACTGGCTGTCACTGGAGCTTTTTTTCACACTTTTTGGTAAGCAACAGTATTCTCAAAGTAGCTTTTCTGCATACATGAGCATTGTCACTGACTGTTTGTAGATCACTAGTTTCATCTCTTTATTGTTGGCTGCTTCTTCGAGTCAATTTTATTCTATTTCTATAATGTTGATCTGGGCTGTGGAGTTTGTAAAAACATAAATTATTGTAAGACTCCTCCAGTATTTAGAATTTTACCTGCACCACAACTTCTACATCAATCTCACAATTTTTCATTACTATTGAGTCTTGAGAGTATAGACTATGAATTTAGATTTAACTTATAACTTTAGGCAGTTATAATTTAATTTAATAATAATAATTTAAAATATTTGTGCCAGGTATGAAACAAACATTTGAAAGTACAAATTCTCGACACCAGACTCCAAATCCACAAGAAAAGACTTCAAATCAATAACTCCAGTTTTCATATTGGAAATAACTACTTTTAACTCTGTTCTAATGGTACCTCTAGATACTTTTTTTATGATTTTAGCTTCAATTTGTAAATTATTTCTCTTCTTTCCTCTTCTCCTGCCTTGCTATATCCATGGGTAAGCATACTAACAGTATTGGTATTTTATCGGTGCATATCTGTTCTTGCCATCCATGTGATGGGTTGACACGATTACCTGTGTTACGATTCCGGCCTGTATTTGGTGCACAAAATCCCACTGACTTTTTCAAAAAACTGAAAAATCCTCCAACAATTTGGCTGATCCAATATTTTTCCAATTTATATCCACCTAAAAATTATAATTTAATGGTAACATAGAAATTAATAGCTAAAAAATCCCCCAACTTTGCAAGAATATTTTCAAAAAGGAAAAAATTTCTACTGACATGGTCTGTTTCCATTGCGTAGATTCGCCAAGGAATTTCCTAGAAATTTAATACAGTCTGTACTTTCACTGTCTTCTCTTCTACGAGGCCTTCTTCTCTTCATTCCTCTTTGGATCACCTTCCAGTGGATAGGAAAACTTTTAAACTCCATAAATAATAATTTGTTATCTCTGCAATGCAACTTGAGTATTGATGGTAAGGGAAATTTTTAAAGTGCATTAATTCCCTTCAATTAAAATAATATGTAATTCATTTGAAAAATTAACCATATGTACTTGTTTTGTTTTTTTCAATCTGGACTGTTTACACTTTAACATCTATATTGATGTATTCACTAAAGAAAATGTTTGTGAAGGAGTACCTACCTCTTGGGTAAAGAGTGTTGGTAAAGAAGCATTTTGTTGTTGGCCTGTGAAGGGTGATGTTAGGAAATTGATCAAGAAATGTGCTAACCCTGGCAGTTTTACTTGGACATTGTCCAAATGTATAGTTAAACCCAATGCAGTGGACTTCTTTGCAATGATAGAAAAACGCTAGGAAGCAGAAATTTTAACTACTGAACACCAGAGCAGTGACTGTGACATACCTACAGTTACATTCAAAAATTCTGATGTACGGGCTCGTTCTGATTCTGATGAGATACTAGTCATGAAGTATCCTACACCACCTAAGAAAATGCTTCTTGATACTTGATAAGTAAGTAGCTACTCTTTCGCTTATTTTTCTAATTGTAGAAATATTCTGGTCAGAAATATTTTTTTACTTCTTCATCCCATTCCTAGATTATAATATAACATTTCATCTGTCTTCCATTAATCTATACTTTTATTTACATTTTTCAGCTGAAACCAACAGAAGAGGTTACGAATGCAAGAAATAAGCGAATTACGTCTGAAGATTCGGAAGAAGGAAACTTCCCACCAGCCAAGAAGAGAGTAAATGAAAATTAATTCATATATTTATTAGAATTGTACCAATACTGTCTGTCAGGTATCAGTGTCGGAATATCTGTGGAATGATAATTCTCAACAAATACCAATACTTTAAAAATGGAGATTCTTGTCGATTCTGATACCGATACTCTCAATTTTTTAAAGTTTACATTTATAAAACTCATTAATACTTAATGAGTAAAACATAACATGACAAAATGACCTGAATTAGGGGAGAATGGTCATCAAGGGGACACTGGGAACAATGGGACTTGCTGAATAACTTTTTTATTTGAGGATAATTTTGAACAACAGCATACTTCAGTGCATTCAGCGGTTGGGGTGCAGTCAGCACTGTAAAAGCGAAAACGTGTTTTAGAGGTGGGAAAACTAAATTTTTCATACTTTGTTTCAATTGTTATAAATCTGTTAGTTTAAAATATAATGCTTACGGCATTTTTACATAATATTAAATTATATGTAAAATATGATAATGTGAAAGGATTGACACCGCCCCCCGAAGAAATCTCATTTTTTTTTTTATTGTGTAAATAGTTGCTTTATAACCTGCTAATAGTGTGTGCAAAATATCAGAAGTCTCGTATAACTCTAACCCCCTGGGGAGAGGGAGAAAGGGAAAAGTGGGCCGGGGGGTAGGGAGTCAATATGTACTCTAAGAACCATCTCTCAGCCAATTATAATTCGTAATAATTAATTATATCGCTATATCTGGTATCTAACATACCCGTGTACCACGCACACACCAATGAATGAAAAGAGAGATTAGCCAGTTGCCACTAAACCTTCGAAGTGGATGGACGCTGCGTGTCAGATCATCAAACTTTGAAAGGAAATTCCTACTAATTTTGATAGCTACAAATCTTGTAATTCAAAAGATCATACCTGTTTTTTGGTTGAAGCTAGAGCATTGCGGTTTTTTGAATTCGATACTCCATAATGATATCTACAAAATGATTTTCTTCGATTTTTGATTTTCGAATTTGTTGTAGAAAATTTTTTCCGACAAAAAATTATTTTCAAAATTTTTGGTTTACTTTTAATGAAAAAGTCGAAATTTAGAAAACCCATTCGAAAATCAAAAATCGAAGAAAATCATATTGTAGATATCAGTATGGAGAATCGAATGCAAAAAACCGCAATGCTCTAGCTTCAACCAGAAAACAGGTGGGTTTTTTTTAAAATGGTTTGAAATTCGAATAACTCGTTTTCTATGGGTCTAATCGAAAAAATGTCAAGAACAAAAACGATAGATAATTCAATTTTATATATACATACAAGGTTTCAGAACCATAACTTCAATAATAAATTTTTTTCAAAATTTTTGGGGCGGCTCCCTTAATACTTTTGTAGTTGAGCCGCTATACCCATATGTTTTCAAAATGGCGTCATGGTGATCATTGGGACAAAATATTTGGTTAACAATGGCACAGTCAACCAAACTGTCTAGTTACATCATATGAATCAATAAATATCTATTTTTGGGGGTACGGTCAAGAGCCCCCCCGGTCATGAGCCCCCCTAGGTCATAAGTTTTTCATGTTTTTTTAATCCTTATTTACCTAGTTAAACAAATGAAGAACTACTTAGATAGAAATAACTGAGAGTAGCTAATGTAGTCTGTTGTATCCGCTAGATTGTTGTACTGCACACTTCATGATCGCTTAATGACCTGGCAGGGGGGTTGGGGGGGCGGCACGCCCCCCGATATACATATATTTTATGTCTAATCAGTAATGAAGTACAAAAGTGTCAATAAGGATTAAATAATATAGGTAAATAAGGATTTAAAAACAGGGGGGCTCGTGACTGGGGGGGCTTATGACCTACACCCCTATTTTTGATACAATAACGTGAACTATAGCTTCAGGGCTTTTTGTAGAAACAGAACTTCCAGCTGAAACGGGATTTTCGACCAATTACAAGGGCTTTAGCAATCTGAGGTCATCACAAAGCACTGCATAGAAAACAAATTTCACTAATAAAAGAAAAGGACGCAGCATGATTGCAACGGATACACCAGAGAAAGAAGAGCTTTTTGCTGGTGCCACTAAGGATAAGGCCTTCGAAATCACTTCATAAAGTATCCGCCGTAGATGGCCTGTGAACTATTGTTCTTGGTCTGCTAGGTATAGAACTCTTAATCTAACTGATCCATTTGTCTGAAGAACTCAAATCTCTACCGAAAACGTTGAAAATCAAGATTTATGCACTTATAGAATTTGATGTGACTTCTAAAACGTATTCTGTTGGCCAAAAGCATTTAAAATACTGTAGTGCGACATCTTCCTATATTCAATGATCTACACAGATCATTGAATATAGAAAGATGCACTACAGTATTTTCAATTTTCTAGCGACACTTGGCACCGAAATCGTCCGTACCGTGACGTTTCCTTGGAGTTGCCTACGATTGATATATTACTTATTTTTAATTATTCAAAAACCACATAAATAGAATAATATTGAACTTAAATATGCTATTTAAAATCAAAATATTCATTTATGATATTAAACTGATAATAAAATTATTTATTTATAAGGAATATTATTATTTCTGTTGCAATATCGTTAGCATGCGGACGTGCGCTGTTCTCTGTGACTAAATTTACTAATTATTTCATCTTTCATAAAAATTAAACTAGAGAGAAATGGGCAATGTACGAAAATATTGTACCAATACATACATCTAAAGATCGGTACAAGTTATTTTTGTCCAGAAAACATGATTAGAATCTATGGTTGAAGACTTGCAACAATGGCGTTGAAATATTTTAACTCCGACTTCGATTCTTGTTTTCTATTTTATAATAAATATACGTTAAAATATTAAAATCTAGTTAACCTTTTTTCCTAAAAATTAAAATTTACATAACTTCATCGGTTTCCCCTTATTGGTAGTAAAAGAAACTGTAGCTTTGGCCGATATATATATATATATATATATATATACACATATAAACATTTGTTTGTACGTTTGTAATATGTGACGTCACGGTACCCCTCTCTCTGATTGGCTGATACGCTCTCGGTTAAATAATTATTTGGCCACTAGCATCCAAGTAGCAATGAAACATCTTCCTATATTCAATGATCTGCAGGCGGCTAACCGAGCCGTTACAATCGTGTTAGCTTCTAGTGTAGATTTAGAAACGAGGGAGAGTACACGTGTGTGCGTCGCTCTCAGACCTGACTGAGTAACGGTTCTCGTTAGCACAACAGCTGATGTTAACTTACACATTATTCTTCAAAATACTTTAGGTATCTGATCATTTTGCTCACTAATTTAACTGATGTAAGAAGATTAATTGATGAATATTTAGGCAACAGATGCAATGTTAATGACTTAGATAAGCGTTTGGTGGAGCGCGTGCTACATGCGTGCACCCTCCCTCGTTTCTCAAACGTCACTGGCCGTGTGCGAATGCTCCCTGAACTTTAAGTCTGTTGCTAGGGTGACGTCATATGTGTGCTGTGACGTCACCACACGACACAGCGGAACAACAACAAGACGCCAAGGAAGCTGTTTTGACTGAAGCGAAGAGAGACAAGGAAGCTCACTTGACTAATTGCTAACAACAAGGTGTTAACACGATGGTTCCGCTTATACGTTGTTGGTTTAGCAGTTACACCGCTTCCTTCTACTAGTACTTCCATGATGATCTACACCAAAGGGCTTTTTGCTACTCCACCATTGGCAGAGAATTAGAAGTGTCTCCCAACACATTTATCTCCGGTTGAAATTGTCACTTGGTTGGAAATTCGGCCTTCAAATTGACAATTTATGTATTGACTCCATGCCGTGACGATGGCAATCTTGATGATTGCCATCGTCACGATGACACAAAATTGTCCCAAGCTCGTCAAGTGCTAGAAAGAGCATTTGGCATGCTTAAAAACCAGGTTTAGATGCCTCAAGCATCTCGAAGTAGATATCGAACATTCTGTTCCAATAATTGATACTTGTGTTCGATTGCACAATTTCATCATGAAGGAAATTGCAAGTGTGATGCAAATGAAAATCCTATCTTTCATATTGAAAATGGAAATCCTCAACAAAAACGAGAGTCTATAGCCAATTATTTAACATAATTTCCTTTTCATTATCGCTAAGTACCTTAATTAGTTAATTACCTATGTCAACTCTCATTTTTAATTACTAGTATATTTCTCATTTCCTGTCAAATAAAAATTTAATATTAACATAGTTGTTTTTTGTTGGCTCGCTCTAATATTTAATTTTACAGTTTTAAAAAAACCTGAATGCGATTTATTTGTATCACGGTCACCCAAAAATAATCTTAAGGCTAAGTAATTGTTTGGATCTCTGTTCCGTTACTTTCATATTTCATCATTAATTGACAATGTTGTTTCATTGAACAGAATATTAAGGCTTATACCATGCTTACATTCTAGATTCAATTTCGAATAATTGTAGTTTAATTGTGTCAAAGTTTCATTAGAATCTGGTTTTCTTCAATATTTATTCATTCAAGGAACTGGTGTAGATTTTGGTGACTAATATGTTATTTTAAAAATTATCTATTAATGATAATTAAATTAATGATAACAAGATTGCCAAAGGAAAATAATATAAAGTATTATTTACCTATTCATTTTTAATGTAAAATAAACATTTTATAACTTACTCATATTACTTTCCTCTCTTAAGTAGAACATAACGAAATATAGCTATGGAACATTATGCAAAATACATAATTACAAAGATACCTAGAGCTATATTAATAATTAAAACTCAACTCATTGTTTATTTTGATTGCTTTCGATAGCACTAGCTAATCTAGAGTCTCTCATATAGTTTTCCCTAACTTCTGCCTCCTTCTCCCATTTCTCCTGCATCTTGATGTTATGGCTCTCCTGATTCTCAATGTACCGTTGAAAGAGCATTGTTTGGGTTTGGGGCCTGAGCGTTCTCGGTCTTCGGGGCAGCAGGTGCCCTTGGAACATCAGGAAGTCCGAGGATATCATCTTCCTCCATGACCGGAATGCCTGCCTGCTCTTCTGCCCTTCCACCATCATCTTCATTGGCCACAGGGGTTGGTGGCCTTTCTGCAGGACCGGTCATATCTGCAAATTATAATACCTCTTACATATGCCAAGTAGTAGTATAACGATCAAAGAGAAATATTTGTAATAGACAAGAGATAGCAATTGATCCAAAACAAGTGCAGTCAGTACCAGATGAAAAAGCATCTGGAAAAGCTGAGACAATATATACATTAAAGAATGCAATATTGAAGATGAATTGTCAAGTAAATTATGACCAACTAGAACATTTGTTATTAGAAATGCGAAAACCCTGAGTAATCAATTTAAAAAAAATCCTTTTGGTCCAAAGCCAGATCCATAATTGTAAAAAAATTAAATGAGCCAATTTTGAATAAAGCTGAAAATTCATATCACTCTCTATACACGAGTAAACTTTTCCAAGTCCAGATTTTGAGAACAGTTTTTGAAGAAAATCCAAATAAATAAAATTGCAATTAGAAGAAAGAAATTGGGCCAATTTTGAGAAAAGAAGAAATTTCCTTTGATATCCTAACAACAATCAACCATCAGGTATAGAGCTTGACTTCGTCTGAGCTAAAAATTGCGAAAGCAAACGACGTATATATCAAACTAATACATATAAAATCGTGGTGACACTATGACTATGCATAGCTACATAGTTTATCAGCACAGACTGAGTACATTCATTCATCAAATGGCTTATTGAATAAGATAAAATGATATTTTCCTATAGCTAAATGTAGTAAAAAAATATTGACTAATAATTAATAAAGGATTCAATTAGAATGGAAGAGCAGCTGTTAAATAAATGTGAACTAGTAGTAAGAGCTAATGTACCTGCAGCAGTAGGCACAGCTGTGGGGTACACAGGAGTTGCCATTGGGAGCACAGGATTAGCCATGGGGGGCATAGGAGTGGCCATGGGGCAGGCGGCTAACATAGCCCATGGAAGCCGTTACAATCGTGTTAGCTTCTAGTGTAGATTTAGAAACGAGGGAGAGTACACGTGTGTGCGTCGCTCTCAGACCTGACTGAGTAAGTTGAGTAACGATTCTCGTTAGCACAACAGCTGATGTTAACTTACACTTTATTCTTCAAAATACTTTAGGTATCTGATCATTTTGCTCAATAATTTTCTCATCTATGGACATTTAACTGATGTAAGAAGATTAATTGATGAATATTTAGGCAACAGATGCAATGTTAATGACTTAAATAAGCGTTTGTTGGAGCGTGTGCTAGATGCGTGCAACCTCCCTCGTTTCTCAAACGTCACTGGCCGCACAGTATATTGAAGGATAGTAATAACATCACATTATTTTGTAATTTTGTTAGAACCTACGTGTGACGTCATGACTCGTGTCTCCAATGCGCATGCGCAATCAGGTGACTCCATTATTTGAATTGTGAAAATGGCGAAGCGGGTGTGCTCATATAAGAAATGTAAATATTCAGATAATAAGGACCGTATTTTCTTCTCTTTTCGTAAGCATGATGCTTACAAATGGGCAAAGGCATGTGGCAATGAAAAATTAGAGAATTTAACTTTAAAGACGTTGATAACCACGCATTTCGTTTGTGATCGACATTTTGGTGCCTCTCAATTCACAAGAATTTTATCTCCATTTAAGAAAAAACTGAAGAAAGATGCACTTCCTGAAATAAGTAAGTGAAGCTAATTAACTAGGTAGGTACCGTAGGTACTAACTTAAGTACCTACTACCAAGACCCCCCTCTGCTGAATATGGAACATTTTTCCAAGACTCTGCTCTGAGTTAAAATTTAGAAATTTGTCATTGGAGATCTTGAATTAATTCCTATGTTGCCATTAATTTAGCAGTTTTATCTGAGGGAGATTCTGAAAAATTGATGATTTCAGAGAGCAATTCAGTCAAACAATTGAATCTGCTGCATTGCTACTGAGAGCCTGAGGGCTGTCGCTAAGAGTAGCCTGAGTTAGAGTAGGTACCTAACAGGCTAACTCTATCTCAAATTAAAATCTCTTGAGAGTCAGGACTCAGGATAGGCCAGACTGCTTGGAACAGCCTAGGGAACAAGAACTCCGTTATACCCAAGTAAAATGATACGTATCTGAAAGCTGAGCGGCGCGCACCAGATTACGGCGCACCACTGTACATTCTATTAGATAGGTAATTTGAATATACAGATTAATGATAAATGGAGTGAATTTGATAGGTAATTGTCTTATCAAATTTATGTCTGGCGCCTGATGGTACCTGAATCCAATGTTTATACTATACTACACAGTTTAATTATTTGATTGAGATGTTTAATTTGGAATAGAAAATAAAATTCATCATAGAAAACTGTAATTGTAATTTTATGGGGTAACTATTGTAAACTTTCAGTCTGAGGTGTAAATATAAACTTATCAGTTAGCCGTTAGGTAGATATATCGGGGGGGAGTGCCGCCCCCCGAGCCCCCCGAACCCCCCTGCCAGCCAGTCTGCAGGATATGGGACATTTTCTGTGCGAACAAATAGAACAATCCTTAGTTTCCTCCTATGTTTACATGTATTTTACTTAGAGCAGAAGCCAAAATAGAGGATTTCTTGGAGAACAATTTACCAGTTCCTTCAGTCTGGCCTGCCAGGTCATTAAACAATCATGAAGTGTGCAGAACAACAAACTAGCGGATACAACAAACAACATAACAGTTTTTCACATTGAGGTCATTAATAGAAAGTACAGTGGTGCGCCGCCAGTCTGCAGAATATGGAACATTTTTCCAAGACTCTCTGCGGGAGTTTTTGAATGAAATTTTAGAAATTGGAGATCTCTGCGGGAGATTTTGATTTAATTCCTATGTTACCATTAATTTAGCTGCGGGAGATTTTGAATTAATTCCTATGTTACCATTAATTTAGCTGCGGGAGATTCTGAATCTGCTGCTGAGAGTCAGAGAGTAGCTCTCTCTCAAATTAAAGTCTCTGCGGGAGAAGAGACACATTCTGCAGACTGGGCACTGCGCCGTATTGTCGTGTCCCGTAATGTGGTGCACCGCTCATCTTTTTAGATACTGTTAGAGTAAAATAGGTAGCATGGCTCTCAACTCACCATTTTAATTTAAAAATCAATTATCTTGTCTAATTGGCTTCTAAATTTGTAAGTCAATTCCTAGGTATTGGCTTCTAATTTGCATCCTAGGTAGTTCGCATTAATGTTGGCTTGAAATCTTAAGAAATGAGCCTAAATTGGT
Organism: Caprella mutica; assembly: GCA_947561585.1. Taxonomy (NCBI): domain Eukaryota; kingdom Metazoa; phylum Arthropoda; class Malacostraca; order Amphipoda; family Caprellidae; genus Caprella; species Caprella mutica. Next base: position 47,859 of record CANNZV010002832.1, read on the forward strand.
TTGGCTCAGTCCAGTCTGTTAAGCGCGTCCATGTCCTAAATCGATTCAGAATATGTAATATTAGAATGTTCGTTGATTTTAGAACTTTTTATATAAAAAGTATATAATAAAACTAGTGGCACAACTGCGGTAGATCCCTAAGTTATTAGCAAATATTTCTACTACAATAAGATACACCACAAATTTTTGTGTTCCACAGTTGAAACTAGCTGTAGCTAGTTAAATTTGTGAGAGTGCGCTATCTTATTGTAATATAATAGCTATATTAGTATGTACGTTTGTAGTTTTGTAAAAAAAAAAAAAAGATGGTGTCTCCATCTATTATTAGGCTCTTACATGAAACCAATTACATATAAATTGATTTTTTCAACCATTATATTCTACAAGAATGCTTTATTTATTTAACATTTTCTGTGTGAACAAAGAACAATCTTCAATTATCCCCTATACCTATTTACCAGATTGTATTCCATGTCCACAAATCCCCCATTTTTAGATTTTCAGTGTGAAAACCAGCCAGAATTTTTGTAAATTTCCAGTTAAAAACTTTAATTTCGCCCTACAGATTTTCAGAATAGTTCGCCCCCAAATAAGCCAAATGCAAACACATTCTCCTCACATTCCAAAACATATGATGAACCGAAAGAGTTGACAAAGCTTCCTGAGACCGAATCTGGCAAAATTCATTTGCAATACATGGAAACAGATGTGAGTTAGAACCAAATAATCCAGCTATTTACATAATGCCTAAATTATTAACCTTCCAACATGTGTAACTAGTCACTGAAAGCTAAATGTTTTATGTAATTTACGTTGAGAAGCTACTTATCTTGCAAATTTATAACGGTTTCATTTGGTTTGCAAATATATACTAGTTACTTGTCCAAATGTTAGGTTATTACCTTATTATAATGATAATCTGAATATCTAAACAAAGACTTCCAAATGACAAGCAAATCATCTGTTGTTATTTTTATATAAATTACACACTATGATTGTTGCATAAGTACTGGTGTGTGGATGCCTTAGATCAATTGAGAAACTGAAAATTGTTTAACATATCATTGATAACTAGCTACACAAAATTGCCCATAAAATTTGTGTAAAAGAAGAGCGAACTAACGTTTTTCCATTTCAGGATATTTTTGTTTGTACTCCACAAACAAAAAAAAATTTGGGAATTTCTGATACCTCAACAGAACAAAAACAAGATGTAAGTGAAATAGTGTAGTAGAAATAATTTATTATATTATTGGAGTCAAAATATACATATTTAGTCTTCACCTATATTGTATTTCAGTATGTATTTTAAAATATTTGAAGCATTCCTATAATTATTTTGAATTTTTTTATTTTCTAGGTTTCTTCTACTGCAAAGAGAAAGTTATTTGGCCATATTGCACCCTCATCTGATGTAAGAACATAATCTTGTTTGTATAATGAATAGTTGATAACTATATGTGATCTTACCTAAACATATTCAGAGTCCTTCATTAATTTCAATTTCTGTTATACAGAGAGAATTTATTCAGTCGCCTACGAAGAAGCGCAAGCAAGAACCAAACCTTGGAAAAACAATGGCAGCTGAAAGTATTTCGGATGTAAGTTTATCTTTTTTTTCTGTAGCTAACAATATATGTCACTAGAACAATAATTTTATGTTATGTGAGAGAAACTGCTATCATCAAAGTTGATGATGAAATTTTGGAAAAGAAACTGAAATGTTAAGTTAGATTGAATTAGAAAATTGATGACTAGCTGTACTTTTATTCCAACTCTACTTGTGATAAACTAAAATAGTATTAATTGGATTACAATAGGACTAGATTTTTGTAGAATTTTTTTTATTTGTCCATCCATATTTTTTCAAATTTAACTATAAAAATATTTCAGAGACATTTCTTGTGCTGTCCATCCATAATTTTTTTAAATTTTACGATATAAAAAATTTCAGAGACGTTTCTTCTGCTCTCCTATTCTAAACCCTAATAGTCCAACTGGAGGTGAACCTCCTGATTCTTCTGAAAGACTTGTTCCCTGCAGTTATCAGGTAAATTGAACATTGATTTATAACTAACTATCACATAAGCCAGTTCTATTTCAATATTAGCTATGATTTTTCAAATCTGTCTTAATAATTTATCTTATTTAAGTTCTATCATTAATGGTTTATTCGTTCTGTAGTGGGAAGACATCACGGAAGGGAGTGAGAATATGGATAAACCATCTTCTACCAAATCAATTCCTGTTAAACTAGTGGAACGTGGAAGAAGAAAATCTTCTAACATACGCCGTTCACGTGTCACAGTCAAACGAGTCAGAAAGGAGCCTGCATACAGGAAATTCAACATTGATCATTTCTGTAATTCACATTCACATTTGCTTGGTCAATATCTAACTGAGTTTAATAGAATGCAGCTACTGAGGCAGAAAATGAAAAAAACTGCGCTATACTCCTTTCCAAAAGTTTTTGGCAGCCAATATTATGATCGGAACTTCAGTTAGAGGATACAAATTCCTCTCAAATATTTTGCCCTTGCCTTCTTCTGAAACAATCATGAGGTCACTCAGGAAGTTGAAAGCTAAACCTGGTATTGGTAAGGGAAATGCTAAAACTCTGAAGATCAAAGTAAATCCTGAGAATGAAGGTGATAAACTATGTTGGATCTTGATTGATGAGATGTCGATTCGAAAGGGTCTAACCTATGATAAGTCTAGGGACTTAATCCATGGTTATAAAGATGACGGTCACAATAGGACAAACAAATTGGCTACTAGTGCTTGTTGAAATTTTAGTTAAATGTATTACACACTCGTTATATATTTAATGTTAACTTCCTGTTAGACTAGCTCAGCTATATTAAATTACCTATTGTTTCAATAACTATGTATTACTTTTAATGAGAAACGGACATAAGGTCTAAAGTCGATCACACTTCCGTCGAGGGTTAAATACCCTGTCTTGTTGGTTCTGAAGCCAGTCTGTCTTGAACATTACTCAGTGAGAGATGAGTTCCACACTCATCTCTCCATAGACTTCTAATTGTATAACATATTTATTCTTTAAATAAACTCTATGTCTTAACGTTGTTAACCCACTGATTTAACCTAATTCTAACAGGTTATGGGCCCAGTGAACGATAAGAGTTTATAAATCAAATTATGTTTAAACAAATTAGAAGTTTATAATAGTAATAAAAACGAAGTGCTGTGAAAAAAGTGTTAACCTATATGAAACATATCACTCAAAACGCTTGCGTAAGCATATCGTATTCACGCGCTAATGAGGTCAATTATAATGATTGCTCTAGCGAAAAATGCACTTGTGTTATAATATAATGATTTAGTATTTTTGCGGAAGAGGTGTCAAGAGAGGTCACAAATTACCTTTAAATCTGTGACCTTATCCTTTGGTAAACAGTCTTTCAACAAAAGGTTCTTGCGAACTAAGGCTGTGTTACTGTTCCAATTAAATATTAATAATTATATTCAGTGCAGTTATTCTTATGAATTAGAATAATGTTAAAACATCAATTCAGTTAAACAGTAAATCAAGTTAACTGCTTTGGTTGTTTATTTTTGTTAAAGTATTGAATGATAGTAAATACTTATATTCAGTGCAGTTATTCTTATGAATTAGAATAATGTTAAAACATCAATTCAGTTAAACAGTAAATCAAGTTAACTGCTTTGGTCGTTTATGTTTGTTAAAGTATTGAATGATAGTAAATACTTATATTCAGTGCAGTTATTCTTATGAATTAGAATAATGTTAAAACATCAATTCAGTTAAACAGTAAATCAAGTTAACTGCTTTGGTTGTTTATTTTTGTTAAAGTATTGAATGATAGTAAATACTTATATTCAGTGCAGTTATTCTTATGAATTAGAATAATGTTAAAACATCAATTCAGTTAAACAGTAAATCAAGTTAACTGCTTTGGTTGTTCATGTTTGTTAAAGTATTGAATGATAGTAAATACTTATATTCAGTGCACTTATTCTTATGAATTAGAATAATGTTAAAACATCAATTCAGTTAAACAGTAAATCAATTTAACTGCTTTGGTTGTTTATGTTTGTTAAAGTATTGAATGATAGTAAATACTTTCAACAAAAGGCTCTTGCGAACTAAGAATTCTGTTTTTTGTTTCAATTGAATATTAATAATTATATTCAGTTATTCTTATGAATTAGAATAATGTTAAAACATCAATTCAGTTAAACAGTAAATCAAGTTTAACTGGTTTGGTTGTTTCAAGAAACATTTCAGAAAAACACGTGGGCTAACAAATTTCGTTTGAAGAAAAAGCTCTACAATCTAAAATTGAAGTCTCCTGATCTACTCGACTTTCATTTGAAGGAACTAACTGAAGTTTTTCAAGAGCTTGCCTTGTTAAATCAAGTGATCAGTGAAGAGGATAAAGTGATTTGTCTTCTGTCATCACTGCCAGGGCCGTTTGAAGTGCTTGTCACTGCACTTGAAGCTCAGACAGACATCCCTAACTGGATTACCGTAGCTGACACACTCCGGAGTGAAGCTGAAAAGTTGAGTATTCTTCTCAAACTAACAACTACTCATCCCAGAGCTACCCCAATCTGGATACACCCAGCAAGGAGGAGGATACGGCACTTGAAACAGTGGGGGGTACTATGGACAGCAGCAGAATTACTATGCACAGCAGCAACAGACACCGCTAACCCAAATCTCTTACGGCAACTGGGGACAACAGGCACCGGGCGGTTGGAATGCCGCAACCACTGGACAAGCTGCCGGTACTTGGAGTGGCTATGGACAACAAACCGGACAAACGCCCCAGCAAAGCTGGAGCAACTCCACATACTTGTGGTGGCTATGGGAACTACAACTACAAGAAGTAAAATAAGTAAAGACTTGTTTGTTTGTAAATAGCTACACAAGAAAGTGGTAGTGTTAAGTTGCTATAATGACTTAGTTTAACTGACATTTAACTTACGCCATATTGTAGTTCTATTCACAGTAAATAAATAACCTGATGTTAGTCTAGTGGTAGGTTTAGTTAACTTTCGCCTCTACGGTTTCTTGCACCGGTGTACAACTTGCTTCAGCATTTGTGAAGTGAATTCTCAAATTAATTGAAATTAGGCTTTTGGATAGTAGTTAGATAGAATTTTTATTGCTTTTTAATGATCAGCAGATTAATCTTTGAATCGTAACAAAAACTACCGACACAGCATTTAATTATTATTTTAATTGATGACTCAGCATGTTTACTTAATAGAAGTACGCGGTCTATTAGGTGAGCATATGAATTGAATACAGATGAATTGATATTCATACTGTGAATATTTGTGAATATTTAGAAGTGAATATTTAGAAATAAATATTTTTTCATTTTGAAATACTAATTAGATTTTGATGATTAGAAAATTTTAAAGTCAAAATAAATTAGGAATTTGCAGGAATGAAATATTTTTAAATTAATATACATAAATGAAATGGTTATATTTATAACTAATTTGCAGTAAAATATTAAACGATCTTTCAATTTTTCTGAAGAAAGAATTTAATAGTAAATTTTATTCAATAAAATAATTAAAAAATAGAAATTCTATTTTTTAACGGAAGGATGTTAATTTTAATTGCATGATTATTAAGCAATGTTAATTTTTTCAAATTAAATTGAAATAAAATAAGCAAGAATGTCACAATATGTTAAGTTCAGTTTTGATGTGTATTCATACTATTTTTTATGTTATATGTAAGTTTGAAATATTTTATATACATAGTATATTTTCTTTTTGGATTTCTGAAGACTCTAATTTATATCGACATTCAGAAATAAAAAGAGGGGAAGAAAGGAATTATTTGAAATAGAATTAAACCATTAATAAATGTTTAAAATTCTTGCAGTTATAGGTTTGATTTTTTATGTTACATGTAAGTTTGAAATATTTTATATACATAGTATATTTTCTTTTTGGATTTCTGAAGACTCTATTTTATATCGACATTCAGAAATAAAAAGAGGGGAAGAAAGGAATTATTTGAAATAGAATTAAACCATTAATAAATGTTTAAAATTCTTGCAGTTATGATTGTTCAATTTGAATTTCAGAATTTTTCAATTTGAGTTTTAATGTGTTGAATTTTAGGATTGATTAAAATGAGATTTATGTCTTTAAATTTAGAATAATTCATTTCCTATGTAAATTGTTGTTCATTGTTTTTTTTTTTTGGATCGTCTGACATATTCTCTAAATCGTTGCCTATTGATAGATTTACCAAATTTGTTAAATTAATAGGTATGAAAAATATAAAATGTCGTGTGAGGAGGAGTGTTGAAATTTTAGTTAAATGTATTACACACTCGTTATATATTTAATGTTAACTTCCTGTTAGACTAGCTCAGCTATATTAAATTACCTATTGTTTCAATAACTATGTATTACTTTTAATGAGAAACGGACATAAGGTCTAAAGTCGATCACACTTCCGTCGAGGGTTAAATACCCTGTCTTGTTGGTTCTGAAGCCAGTCTGTCTTGAACATTACTCAGTGAGAGATGAGTTCCACACTCATCTCTCCATAGACTTCTAATTGTATAACATATTTATTCTTTAAATAAACTCTATGTCTTAACGTTGTTAACCCACTGATTTAACCTAATTCTAACAGTGCTCTGACTGTGATGGTTGTTGGTGTTGCTCGAAAATACAAATATCCATTAGGATATTACTTCACTGACAGTGTCATGCCAGCAGAACGAATAATCACGGTTATTCAAGAATCAATTCTGGCATTAGAAGATGTAGGGTTTAAAGTTTTAGGAATTACGACAGATCAGGGTTCGAATTTGGAGCGAGCCTTCAAACTACTTGGAGCTTCGCATATAAATCCTAAGATATGTATTGGAGAGAAGTCCTACTATGTTCTCCGGGACCCACCTCATCTAATCAAGAATGCTAGAACTTTCCTGGAAAAGGCAGATATTTCTGTTCCTGGATATGAAAAGAAAGCTAGTTGGAGACATATCTGTCAAATGTATCACATTGATTCGAAAAGCAGCTTCAGGATGGTGCACAAATTGACAGATAGACACCTTTTTAAACTTAAATTTGCGAGCAGAATGAAAGTAAAGCTTGCTACGCAAGTTTTATCTAGAACTGTTGCAGCTGCAATTGAGACTCTTACGGCTAAAGGAGAGATGAAATCAGAGTGTCTTGCAACTAGTGAATATGTCCGGAAGTTCAACGACATTTTTGATGCTTTAAATTCTTCCCACTCTATGGATAAAGTTGCGTTAAGAAGACCCTTCAAGTTAAATTCAAAATCTGAAATTTTTCTGAAAGATTCATATACATGGCTAGATCGTCTTCAAAAACGAAATGAAAAGAGGAAGCCCAACTTCATTAAAGGCTTCTTACAAACGATAAATGTTGTTCTCCAATTGAGCAAGGACCTCGCTGATTTAGGCTTTCCGTGGCTTTCAACTAGACACCTCTGCCAAGACGGACTGGAGCTGTTCTTTGGAAAGATTAGATATATTACTCAGCGTCCAGATTGCTACAATTTTTGCAATAACTATGGTAGGATTGCAACTGCATCTCTCATCAAGGAACCAACCACTGGCAACTGTGAAGTTCCAAATGACCAGTTATTGGACACAATCTCTCTTATGGCTGAGGTTAGTAATAATGAAGATACTTGCATTAATTTATAGCAAGAGAATTTAATACTTTTTTTCCACCTGTTCATTATGAATTAATAACAAAGTATAAATTGCATAAATTATTTTCTCATGTTAACTTTTCCACACAGGAGAATGAAGTGACAGCTACTATGTCCTCAACCATTTTCGATGAAGAAGAAGCTATTGAAGCCATCAGCTTTTCATGTGAAACATCGATAGGGGGTGTGACTGCAATCAGTGATCATGCTGCTTCCTACTTTGCAGGCTACATGGCTCACAAATTAAACGAGCAGCACCGTAAAGTAACAAAATGTTCTCTTTCAGAATGTGAACAGTGTCTAAATATTTTCTCAGCCCAAAATTTTAATTTACATATGTTCGTGTCTTTTAAAGAGTATGAGGATAATGTAGATTCTTCTTAGGCCTTGAAATATTGCGATCCGTCTTTCATAACGATAGTAAGTGAATGTGAAAAAATTTTCTTGTATTGCTTTCATAAATATGGACACATAAAAATTTTTGGCTCATTTACTGAAAAATGTCTGAAACAATACACAACTCAACCAATACTCTGTAACTCTGCCCTTTCCTCATATTTTGTAAAAAAAATTGTAAAATGTAGGATATATCATTGCATAAAGTTAAAGAACGCTTCACTAGGGTCATCAGAAGCTACGGCCAAAATAAAGAAAATATCGAATAAGTAAATAAATGACAGAAAGGGACCAGGGAGTTTTAGTAGGCCTTATTTTTGTTCAATGTTTTAATATTTTGTTTAGTTCGGCTATCTTTCTTTCAGCCTACATTTGTATCTTTCCTAATAATCCGTCCCAAGGGGCTCTATCCTCTACTAATGTTATATTTAAGCACAAACTCGTTATCTATTTTTGTACATAATGGTGTAATAAAGGTCTTCACCCCATTAAAAGTATGACCAGAACCCCAGAGACTGTGCAGTTCTCCCAATGTTCCCCTGATTATTGCCGTTAATGCGACTTTGTGAGTTATAAAGTCGTATTAACGGTAGTTACGAAGAGATCTTGGGCTCGGGTGTCTTAACTTTTATGATTATATATATTTGAATGTCTCAACTAAAATTAAAAATGTCACTCTGTAGGGTGAAGACATTTTTGGTTACGAGGTACTTTTTCTATTTAAGTGAATGAGGAAGTCTAGCATCTATATTTTGTTATTGTTATGGCTCTTTTATCTTTTTTATTAACAGTCATAAATATTAGTTCAATATGTGTTCAATATATCAAGTTCTGAATTCGTCAGTAGTCCGAATTTATATTTTATTAATAAATTTATGGCTAGTTTCCTTTGTTCAATTTTGTTTCTGCCCTATCAATTTGAATTTCCTTTCTGAGGTTTACACAAACCAATTATGGGTGTTGTTAGGTAGGAGCGTCTGACAAAAGGAGCAGCTATTTCGTTCATTTTCTTCGAATGTAATTTTTTTCATATATGATTTTCCTTGATAGATTCGAGAAAACTGTTCTTTTTTATTTTTAACCTTTGCATTTAGTACATGTATAATATTAGCCTTTGTACTCGCAGGTAACTCTCCAGATCTCTATCCATAAAGCTTTCTGTGGTGTATGGGAGAGAAGTGGGGTGTCGTCCCTTGAGCCCCAAACTGTTGTAATTCGGATCTTTTTATTGTTACTCTGTTCATAATGATTTAACACTACTTGCAGTTTTAGAGGATAGCGCTAGCGTTATGCTCTTCAATTGCAACGTCTTAATTTTTTTAGGTAGGCTCGTTCTAGGCTTCATTTACTATCACCTATTCACTTTCCTCTTCGTTCCTTGAGTGCAGTCACCGGTGCTCGTGTAAATGGAGTCTTATTATCATTTGTTATAGTACCATGAGTCTATGACCTTGAGCTCCTGACTCAAATAATAATTTGCAATTATAAAAAACATGATAATATTTATAAAACTAGCTTGAGTCAATAATTGCCTATTTTTCATGTAAGTAGGTTGAAGTTCGGAAACAGTTTATGGCAAATAGCGAGGTTCGAACTATATACAACAGAAAGAAATATGTAATACAATTTAACATTAATTAAATTAGAGATTTAAATAATAAAACATTGCTAAAGGCGTATAAAATAGTTTGCATACTATATTTTCACGACTCTTGATAGTTACACCCGATAGTTACATTTCTATTTAAGCTGTAGCTCGTCCGCCATGTTTGTGACGTCACGCGTAGGGCGCTTGTTTTGGTGGATTTGCCAGCGTACATAGATGTTATTACTATCCTTCAATATACTGTGCTGGCCGTGTGCAAATGCTCCCTGTACTGTCAGTCTGTTGCTAGGGTGACGTCATATGTGTGCTGTGACGTCACCACACGACACAGCGGAACAACAACAAGACACCAAGAAGCTGTTTTGATTGAAGCGAAGAGAGACAAGGAAGCTCACTTGACTAATTGCTAACAACAAGGTGTTAACACGATGGTTCCGCTTATACGTTGTTGGTTTAGCCGTTACACCGCTTCCTTAGTACTATAACTTCCTTGCCATGGGGTGTATGAGAGTGGCCGTGGGGGGGGGGGAAGAGCTGTATTCTGCTGGCTTGTAATCTGCAAGTTGCCAAGTAGTATAATGAATGAGATTGCATAACAGTAGCTATAGCTAAAGATTATAAAGGAACTTGCGACAGAGATGGCTACAGAAGAAAAAAGAAAGATTGCCGTAAGTCACAGATGAATAATTACACTTAATGAAGGTAGCTATTTGGGTGACCAGAGAATTCGTGGTTGGAAAATTTGCTATTAGAGAGATTCGCGGTGAGGAATATTCAACTAATTTTTAAATAGTAATACAACTGAATATATTTATTTAATTGCGTATGCCAATGTGACGTTATCTGTTATTCCTTATAACGCTTCACTCTATGGGTTACGTGTGATAGGATCCTACTCTGTTTACTATTTTCAGATTCCTTTTTCTCAATATACCTCTTTCTACTAAATACTCATGGTACCATGCCCTAGAACCACCTTGCCAATATGGTTCCAAGCTTAACTGTATTTAGGGTAATAAGTTAATGTAATTAACACTTAAAGAGAATATATTCATTAGTCAAGCAATGGTTATTACAAAGTGTATCTTCACTAGAACGCTCACAAGTTAATGTCTCAATACCTAAAACTGGAGATAAGGTGTGTATCTCGCGAGAGCAGATCGGTAACTAACTTGAATGTTACTTGCTTACAATCATATAGGTTCGTGATAGCAGTAATGCATACACAATAGCTGTGTTTGCGTTACTACATCGCTCCCCCCTTCCGAAAATTTCAAAGTTACAATTCACATTTTTCCAAAACTGCCAGCTGGTTTGTCTACCCATTGTTACTCTATATTGAACAATGTTCAGACGCTCACGCTGTTAGTGGAAACATGTGTTTTGGATCTCTTGAAATTTCTCGAACCGGCAATAAATACATTATTAGAAAATTGAAAAATATGAGTTTTAATTCGTTCTAGAAATATGTCAGACTAATGTGCATTCACCAAACTTTCTTAAATTTTTTATCTTACCTATACAATCTTAATTTTGCTTTAACAATATTTTTATTTATTCCTAAAATAATCTAAGTTATTCCTACCTAATTTGCCTCAGTTCAAAATGTAACAACTTTTTTATTTTATAAATGTAATAACTTGCCTAATCTATTTGAGATCTCACCCCTCCCCTCCTAATATTTAGAATATTATTCTAAATATCATCAGAGACCTTTGATCACTCCAATACATTACACAAGTTTGTTACTGCATTTACATTTAAAAACAAAATTTTATAATCCAAAAAAAAAAAAATTCATTTATGAAAATATATTTTATTTAACTTAGTTACGTTTTATTTTAATAAAATTCCTTCTTTATTGATAAAAGTAATTTTTCATTTTAATTTATCATATGTTATGATATCGTATTTTATGACTTTTTAATTAATTTATATTCTTATTTGAATTTATATGAATTTTGATCATCATTATCAAATTTTGAGACAGTCTTAATCCTTAAAATTAAACATTAAAATTAACACCGAAAAAAAAATTAAAATTAAATTCAATTGAAAAACGATTATTGTAAATTTTCACTTAAAATTACCCAAACTTAAAATTAAAAAAAAACTTAAAATAATGGTCAAATTTAGTTTGAAATTTTTTTTTTCTTAAATACTGCTAGATCTTGTATTGGTAATTTTGCTTTTTGTTTTTTGTTTTTTATAAGGCATTACTATAAATTTTGTCGTCTGAATGTTTATAGCCTGATCGTTAAATATATTTACTGTTCCACTTAGTTCCCCTGTTCTAAAGGGGTCCCTCTTTTAATTTGATTAAAGGCTTCTGTCGCCATTTTAGCCCTCTAATTCCGCATTTCGTACATCCTCATGTCCTCATCGGACTTCATCTTTCTGGATTGATTGTACCCACACACCAGAATTATCACAACCAGCAGTGTTAGGATTAACACCAAAATGTCGCTAAACAAATCCGGTATTAGGTCATACTTTGTAGACCCCATGATTTTAATGGTTTGCTCTAAATGAGCCTTGTTATCGAAGTTGACTTCTGGATCAACTCCACTACTTAGTTCAGGTCAAAGTTGCTTTGAGTCTGTCCCATTGCGTCAGCTGATCCCTTCTCACGACCTTGATTTACAGTTCTGTGTGTCAACCGGCTGTGAGTGGCTGAGAGTCAGTCACTGGCTGTATATGGCTGAGGGTCTGTCGGCTGTGTGGATGGCTGTGTCCTCGCTGCCTCACGTTCACTGAAATCAAAACGATACTGTTAGATCATGGCCCCTGGTCTTTTTTAGTTATTTTATCAGATTTCAGTCTCATTTTGAATTTTGATTTTTAAGTTATTTCAGTATTTCATCCTAATTTTGAATATATATATATATATTTTTTTTTTTTTTCTTCAAATTTTCATTCTGATTTCAAACAATTTTACTACTACATTTACAAAGTATAATTCATCTTATTCGTTATACCAACATTTAAACACAAAATTTAAAATTAACATGCATACAACAAAAAAAAATTAATCCTCTTAAAATTATTATATGAAATTTTATATTAATAAAATTCATAATTCATCCCATCAACTTAAATTAAATACATACAATTATTTTACATGTACAATAATTCTCTTACTGAGCAAAGGGAATATTGTATTTTGAACAATGAGTTGTATGATGTGTTTGTTTGACTTGCGTAAGCAAAAAAAAATGTAAACATTTCTCTGAATCTTTGCATGTAACCGTGTTATATGTCACGTGTTCGTGTACTACATGTTACTCATGTTACTTCGTGTTATGTGTTCCTTTTTTGGGCTACCTATTTGATGTTTATATTCAAATTTCTCATAATTTGATTTCCTGTTTAATGATGTTAATGAAATTATTTAATTAATTGGTTGTGAATTTTTCCAACTTAGTTAGGTAATTTATGTTACTTGTTATCGTTTGATGTCCTAATTTAATTATAGCTTTGTTTTTTTTTTCACTTGTAATACTGTACCTGGTCCTATCCAATTTAATTGTAATTTATGTGTTTTTTGATGATTTCTAATTAATACTCGATCACCTATCTGTATAATTTTGTCTTTTCGTGTCTTATTGTGGTAAATTATGCGTTTGTTTGATTGATTAATTATGTTAGCTCTAATCTGATCTTGAATAAATATAGCTTGTCTGGCCTTAACTTTGACTATTGATTCTGATGTATCTAAATTGTAAATGTTATCCAAATTTTCTGCTTGAATATTTGGTGATGTATCCCGACCAAAAAGAGCAAATGAAGGTGTATCTTTCAAGGACAAATTTAATTGATTGTTGATTGTGTTTTGGACAATATCGAGAAACATGTCCCAATTATTGTGATTTACTGTGGCTACATAGAATCTTAATAATTTGTTAATTCTCTGGTTATTACGTTCACAAATTCCATTGGAATATGCTGAATATGGTAATACCTCACATTTGTATATCTGATGTATTTCACTGAAAGTTCTAATTGCGTTAGACTTGAATTCTTTCGCACAATCTGACATTAACGTTTTGGGATATCCACAACGACTAAATGTTTTACTTAGACAATCAATTACTGTGTTAGTTGATTTGTCAGCTACTGCGTGTAATTCGTTATATCTTGTCAACATACATGTTATTGATAAGATGTATTTGTTGTTCGTGTCAGTTGTTATAAAAGTGTTCTTTTCCTCGAAAGCTGGATCTTCTGGCCTTCTTCTTCCTCTGAATATCGGCAACGAATCAGAATTAATTATTGTCGTACTCCTGCTCTTAATTATCTCTTGGAGTTGAGCTTGTGTTAATTCAACCGACATTTTTTCTGTGTTTGTTTGTTTCTCTTTCCTATGTGTGTTCTGTTTCTGTTCTATGTGTATTTCTTTGGGGGGTGTAATGTTCTGTTTAGTTTTCTGTATTCTCGGTTTAGTCTTTCTTCTAGATCTAAGTTCTACAGATTCAGAATTTATCGCTTCGTCTTCTGAAGTTGACATGTGTTTTCAATCCTAATGAAATGTTATTGTGTACTTAAACAAGTGTAGTGCACGTGTAATCACAAATTACGAAAAAGAAAAAAAAACAATATCCTAAAAAATAATCCTTCAAATATAAAATATTTATACCTGTCAATTATAAACAACACTCAGCTATATTACAAAGATGAAAGAAATGCATGCACACATACATCCTATAATTATAACTGCTGCAATAATGATTAATTAATTTCTTCTCGACTGACCTTCTGCTTATTCACACAACAACAACTCTTGACTAAACAGAACAGATTTATTCACCACTGGACTAAGCTCTAATACTTAGAACCTACTCTGATCGCTTCAAAAATGAGACTGAAAAAGAAAGGATGACATTACTCTATTGTAAGGTATACTCAACTTCCGGTTCCATGTACAGTGGGCCCCAGGTGCACTGACTGTTAAATGTTCACTGAACGTTGAATATTCACTGAATGTTGAATGTTCACTGAATGTTAAATATTCACTGAATGTTGAATGTTAAATATTCACTGAATGTTGAATGTTCACTGAATGTAGCAGTTTGAATAAATACTTTTCAGATGTAGTATTTAAACAAATTAGACTCTCAATTTCTGGTTGATTTACGGCTTTTTTGCATGTTGTTTATAATCGAATGTTTTTCATCACCATTCGCCAACGTGCAATCCTTTACCCTTTAATGTCGCTTCCTCCCTCCGTGCTTTCCAGCATTTTCCAGAATTTCCAGAATTTTTTTTTTTTTCAGACTGGTTAGTCTCACTGATTGTCTCTGCTCATTCAAATTTCAAATTAGGCCATCTGTACTCTCCTTATCCTTCCGATAATTTTCGAGATGCCGTTTGCTTGACCTTGAGTTGAATAATCTTTATACTTTATCTCAAAAACTGAACACCTTAATTGAATCGTACCTTCATGTAGGGTCGCAAAACCCGGTCTTGCTGTAATCAAATACTCTCCAATCAGATGGTTAACTTAGTTTTTGGTAAACTACAAAGCTTTCAATCTTTTACTTTAGTAATTGAATTTCCGCACATCAAATTCGAATTACTTAATCACGCACCATACGGCCACCAATGTGACGTTATCTGTTATTCCTTATAACGTTTCACTCTATGGGTTACGTGTGATAGGATCCTACTCTGTTTACTATTTTCAGATTCCTTTTTCTCAATATATCTCTTTCTACTAAATACTCATGGTACCATGCCCTAGAACCACCTTGCCAATATGGTTCCGACCTCAGGCCTCTGGTCCAAGCTTAACTGTATTTAGGGTAATAAGTTAATGTAATTAACACTTAAAGAGAATATATTCATTAGTCAAGCAATGGTTATTACAAAGTGTATCTTCACTAGAACGCTCACAAGTTAATGTCTCAATACCTAAAACTGGAGATAAGGTGTGTATCTCGCGAGAGCAGATCGGTAACTAACTTGAATGTTACTTACTTACAATCATATAGGTTCGTGATAGCAGTAATGCATACACAATAGCTGTGTTTGCGTTACTACACCAATAACTATATGGAAATAATATATGACTAAACAAACATGTTATATTCCTATTTATTATTATGTTAGAATCGCAGCAACTAAGATTTTTATGGATTCTAAAATAGAAATGAATGAAATTTTGGTTTAGAGAGATAATAGTAAATAATTAGTGTTGAGTACAACAGGGAATAGAATACTAAAGAATAAAAATACTGGTGATGAGTTTTTTATAGATCTACTATAACAGAAATAGAAGAAAACATGCAATTGGAAAATAATACAAAGCACTAGTATTAGCTACATAACATTGAGTGATGATTAATTAGTCTTACAATAGAACCAGAGTCTAGTAGATATGAAAAGCTAACTGAATGTGTATTTCCAATTATCCGGTCCAGTGCATTGAAATAAAAAAGACATTTTGGAGTTGCCGCTCCAGTTTTAGTCAGAGCCTTTTTATAATTTTTATAAACTCTGACCATCCCTTTGTACTTATCATTGCATTGGTGTCCAGTGCAATCTAATCCATGTTCCTGTGAGTCATAAGATTAGGTAGGTAAAATAAATAAATCAAAACTAAACATTCAAGATAATGAAAAATCACTGAATAATAAAATGTATAATAAATGCAGATGTTAAAGATTTACAGCTGAATTATATTATATATGTTGACCTAAGCATTATGGGATAAAAAAATGAATGGTAATTTAAATGTGCACACTTCAAACATAAATTTAATTACCATATAGGTAGCAACAAATTTCTTACTTCTTTCAAATTCCGGGCAATGACATCCCAGATTTTCTTTTTCTTTGAAGATTTATGGGATCCGGAAAATTGATCGAATGGAAAATTGATCGAAAGGGAAATTGGTCGAATGGAAAATTGACCGAAACAAAATTGATCGAAAATGATATTGGATCTATTTACACTAATTGACAATGATAACTAAAACCATGGATTACCAGAGAAACTTACTTACAATATATTACAGCTAGTAGATCTTGTTACCATGATTTATATATAATAATATCAATAAAATAAATAATTTATGAACATTTCTTCAATCAACTGCTTATCTATAACAGAAAATTATTTGCTTTGGAATATATTATAATTTGAAGAACTTTAAGTTTTCTTAGTTCTAGAATTTAGATAGTTCTAGATAACTTGTGAAATGAAAGTTAAATAATTAATTAATATAATAGGTTTAACGTCTGTTTCGGAACCAAAAGCCATATCACTGACGGCAAAATGGAATTAAATACAAGAGATAGGAAGAAGCAGTCAGAAAGGGAAGTGGATTCATGAACAAAGTCACTTAACAACGTCGGTGACAATGCTCATGGATCTGGAAAAGCTACTCTGTGAGTGCAGTCACTTAGCAAGGAATGTAACAAAAAGGGACACTATAAGCACCGGTTACTGCACTCACGGATGGAAGAAAAAAATGAAGCTGCATGATATATTCGATCAATTTTCCTTTCGATCAATTGTTGTGCTATCAATTTTCCATTCGAACGATTTTCCTTTCGATCAATTTTCCATTCGACCAATTTCCCTTTCGATCAATTTTCCATTCGATTAATTGCCTTCGATCAATTTTCCTAGAACCAAATACTGGTTTTTCTTAATCAATCAAATTTGATTGGGCTATCACAAGGAACTTTCCAACACAAAATGTCCGGGGGAAGTGAAACCCCCATTTTTACTCCTCCCCCCTCTCCTCCTTCTGTAGTTAATAATAGGTTCTAACCTATGAGACAGCATCATTGTTTCACAGATGCTCCTATGAAAAGGTCTTCAAGCAGTGGTCGTTGAATCTTCTATACTTGGTGAGTACTTTAGAATTAGTGAATTGCTTAGCTTTATGCACTTAGTGTTATCTGTAAAACAATTTCGGCAGCGATTTTAGATATTTAGATACTTTGAAAGAAACCATTTAAAGACGTTTTTCACGAATACCTTTTTGTGTTCAAATTCTCAGTTTCCGAGACGAAATGGAACTGTTATAGGATCAGGTAGGTAAATTGCGACACTTTAAAGGGGCCTTTACACGAGCACTGATCAGTGCCACTATTCACCACACTTTTTTCACCACACTGCCCACCAATTAGCTCAGCGCCTTTACACGAGCAGAATGTGCTTTGGTGGGCAGTGACACTTTAGTATCTTGGTTAGCATCTAATATGCTATTAAACACTAACGCTGTTTGTTTTATCTTTATAATCTTTAGATTTTATTTTCCATAGGCATGGGTGCTCTTCAACTAGGCCAATGAAAGGGGTTGTTGATTGTCTGGCAATCGCTACTGAAAGACAGTGGCACTTTGTGGTGAGCGTTCGCTCTCAGAGCGATAGCTTGGTCACCACCAAGTTTTGCCAAAAAGGGTGGGGCAAGTAGCAAAGTGGGCGTGGCATAGAGCAGTGTCACCACAAAGTGGCACTGAGCACTTACCGTGTAAAGGCCCCTTAACTGCGGTCACTAACCTCTGTAACACTAATAACCATCATGGCTAATTTGAAGAACTCGTGAAACGAATAAAATAAAACTCAATATAAATTAGTTTCAGAATGTTTTTGAGACTTCCTTAATAGAGCCGCAATTAGAAATTAAAGAGCCGCAATTTACCTGCGTAGTACGTAACACTATTAATACCTATATATATGGCCAAACCCCCCATGGGGGGGGGGAGCTTTAAGGCACTATCAAAACCAGATACTGCTCCCAGGTATTTGTCGGGTACAGACTCTATATAATTATTTTTAGGGCTGTTTTCAACCAGTGGCTATGTCGTCTAAATGTCGGAAATCTCATAATCTGAATACGTGTTTTTAATTTTATTCCAACCTGAAATTTATTTGAGCTATATCTTGAAAAAATGATCTTAGTACAAAGGACTTTCAAAGTCCCATCTTTGTTTAGGCTAAAGTTATCTTCAGCCCATGCAGTCAGCCCTATCCTGTAATTTTTCACAAATATTCTGGCTCTTTCCCGTCTTATTCCTGTGTTCGGGCTAAAAAACATTTCTACAGAAGTTTATTGTCCTGTAACGACGCTTTCGTAGTTTATAACTGATTAAACATAAGACAAATGAATATCGGGGGGCGTGCTGCCCCCCGAACCCCCCTGCCAGGACATTAAACAATCATGAAGTGTGCAGTACAACAAACTAGCGGATACAAAAAAATACATAAAATAATGATATCAAATGAGGGATTCAGTCATTCCAGTCTATTTTAACTAACTAACATGGTCCTTGCCTGTACGCCCCTATTGAGATATTTTATTATGATCTATATTATGAATAAAATGAAACATTCTGTAATCAACAGTCAACAAAGTTATTGCTCTATGAATGTATAGATGCAGATACCCAACAAATCTGTGTGTAAAATTAAGAGTACCTACGTAATTTTCCAATAAAGATGAATTATGATATGAATTATCGGACAGTTTTATATTTGACAAAAAAGGGTTTAATTTAACTTAATTTTAATGAAGAAGTTCAAATGTTCAGTTTTATATTTTTTCTTATGTGATCGAAAATGTAAAACTGTCCAATTACTAGTAATTTTCCCAATAGTTAAAGATAATTTAGTTTATTTAGATACTTTTAGAGGTGGTATGTGCACATCTTAGCCACCATATATACTGATTACACGTTATTCAAATTTTCGGGTTTTGGTACAAAGTTTCGCTGCTCTATCAACTACACATTATAGCTACCTATTTTGTAATGGAATTTGATTCATTTGTAAGTATACACCATTAATATGCGTATACTTATGTTTATATTTTAAATTATGTACCTATGTTTCAGTTTTTTTGTGCAAAATAAAAACTATATTTTTTCTTACAGGAGGTTTCTTTAAAAAACAAGTTTGATAGCATCGGAATCAAAGAAAACTTGTTCCTTGAGATGGTCCAAAACGATGGTCTAGAATGCATATTTGAAGATTCACCAACCAGTACTTATACACTGAAGCGTCGACTAACTTCAAACCAATTGTGTGAATACGCTGCAAAAAAATATTGGTTTATCAAGAAACTTACACTAGTAGTGTTAAAAAGGTTGTTGATGATCTGCGGTACAACAACCAAATGTGCAGAAAGATGGATACTGCTTTCGGTACGAATTACGAGGATGATGGCAAGAAGAGACTACCCACGTGGTTAAATCAAGAGATGGCAGTCATCTTCATAGATGTGTCATGAATGCCTGTCCGTCTAGTACATACAAATTGCGTCGCCATCTACGTGATGTACATCCCACTCTTTCTGATGAAGGTCATGAATTAGCTGTCGAATCTCAAGGAAAATTGAACGAAACAAAAGTAAGTAATTTGGTATCAAATCTTTAAAAGTCCCTCATTAATGAAGAATTCCTCTAAGTCCTTCATTTGTTATAATTTAATCATATATATTTCTTTTTACTCAAAATAATCTTGTACATCCAATAAATTTCTGGTAAATAGCAATATATTCACTCTCTTTGATTAAAATTATATTTATGTTGCAATATAGTCAAGATCTTAATTAAATCAAGATGTAGCCACTTTCCTTTTGTTTTCTGTTTTGAAATCCCTTGTTTTTATTTTATTCTTTTTACAATTCTCTGCTAGAATCAAACGTTTGACTTCCATAAAATCTAATGTAGCCTTAATAAGTATGATTTATATAATCCAGTTAAAATTCTTTCACAAAATTTTGAAGTTTTCCAATTTTCACAGGTACGATGGATGACGGTAGCAGAACTTCAGAGTCGCTTAAAAAGAAACCGATCAAAAAACTTGATGCTAGTGAACTGCATCTTGTAGCTAGGAAGAGCAACTACAAATCTTGTCAACTCTGCAATCATCTCTATTTGAACCTTCCGGACCATGTGTTCAACATCCACAAGATCTCAAGAACAGATCCAAGATATGACTCTTATATCAGAGATCCTCCATCAATTCCCAAATGTTATACTAAATGTATTGATGGCAGAACAGTGGTATTGGAAGGGGACGAATTGGAGGCTGCAAAAGTCAAGTTTGGAAAGATTGTGAAAGCCCAAGAAACAGAATTGCAATTGAGGAAAAGATTGAGGAATGAAATCATGCAGTTGAGCGATAAAGTAAAAACTCAAGAGAAAAGTGAAGAGAGAGAAACCATGCTTACTAAGATGCAAGAATTAAAAGACCATTACAAATGCTGCAGATATCCAGATACTCGAGCTTATTCTGAATGTGTAAGCTCGTGGAAGGACGGTTACTTAGATTTTTTGAAGAATCAGAAATGCAAAGATCCTCAAAGAGTACAAAGGATGGCGATGGATGTTTTTCTGAATTATGATAAAGATAGTGGTGCCCCTCTTACCTTTTCCGAATTGAGCAAGCCGAGAACCATTAGAAATATTCTCCTGCACTTTCGAGACACTGAAGATTTTTCAAATCTATCCAAATTGAAATATATTGGGCAGTTTGGGTTATTCGTTGAGTATTTGATGGTTTCAATTGAGAGTCCCGAGGTGAAATCTGACGATGATCATAATACGCAAGAGATGGCTGCTCGACAATTTAGGTATGAACAAATCAAAACTGAAATCAGGAATGAGGTAGGAATTCTCAATAAAATGAAAGGCAGAGACATAATTACGAAGAACAAGAAAGCAAGAAAGAAACTAACAAGTGAAGATGAAATGGATGAATTGCTTGAAAGAACTAAATTATACCTAGATGAAGTTTCAAAGGAGATTTGCAATAAAACCCATATGCAATTCAGCAGAAAAGAGATAACCAAAGTTAGAAATTCACTGATAGCAGTAGCAACAGTAAGACTGGATAGACGTTCTCTTGAAATGACTGAGATGACTCTTTTAGGAAGTGAAAGAAGCTACTGTATCCAAGGTTCATAGACTATAACTGGTTAAACGAAAGAACCACCACCTGAGCACAACCGTGCTCGGACAGAATACCTACGGACAAAATGCCTAACGGACAAAATGCCTAACGGACAAAATGCCTAACGGACAAAATGCCTAACGGACAAAATGCCTAACGGACAAAATGCCTAACGGGCAAAATGCCTAACAGACAAAATGCATTTAAACTTATTTCAAATATGGAAATTGTGGACAAAGATTTAAAATAAGCCAGACCAAGTGGAAACAAAAAGTTTTGTCTCAGTGATAGTTTATTAAATCGCTTTCACATTGAATATGAAAATTTGTAACTCAGGGTGCTTAGTGTAACTGTGTTTGAGATTTATCACTAAAATGTTTGTTCTATTTATCAAATTGGTCTAAAAAAATAATCTTCCTGTACATCTTGCCATTTTTATTGGATATGTAAAACCATATTCTTCAATTTTCATTTGACAAAAAGAAATCTATAATCATCTTATTCTATTTTTATTTTTTTTAATATTGTTTATTCTTCTAGATATCTACAATCATTTCCAATCTATAATGATGTTTACAGTTGCTTTTAAAATTTTAAAGCAAGTTAAGTAATTACAATGTTTATAAATTAGTACTGACATACAATTAACTACTCTGGTTATAAAAAAGCCGCCGATATTTGTTTTATTTAACTACCTTTATAGTATAAGAAGTTCCGTTGGAAAATATACAGTATTCTTTATGAGATGTAACTGAGACGTAGAATATATTTTTTTCTTACGTTTTACATAAATTTTTGAAAATATTATTTGATGTTCAATGATAAAAGGTTTATTACAATATAATGTATTTTGTTCTTTATTTACCAATAATTATTTCATTACAGATGTCACTTCAATTTTTTCTATTCGGCATTTTTATTTAAATATGGAGTTAATTCTTATATTCACATTGCAACATTCTTTTATGTCATTTTATAATTTCTCTTTTCAATATTCATATATTTTGTACGTTAGGCATTTTGTCCTAGTACCGAGCACAGCGGTGGACAGTTTGGCTATCCTCAAATATGTTGGATATAATTTGATTTATGCTAAAGATAGTGTGATGAAGAGGAGAGGGAAGATGCATGACAGAGAATTTGAGAGAGGAGAATGATGTAGACGTAGAGGAAGAGACCAATACAAATTGAACTTTTTTGTTGTAACTTGTGAGTAAGGATTTATTTAATTTTTGGTACAGTTTTAGCTAACTGGTGATTCATATTTGTTAAAAGGATGACATATTTATAAATATGTTCTATTTAAACAGATATTTGAAATTAATTATTTCCTATTTCGTTTCAAGAGTGACTCTTCAGTTTAGTTGTCTACATGGCATGTAGAAGAGAGTGAATAGTTTCATGATAGAGTTAAATTACATGTATTTAGATTATTTTAAGTTTTCTTAAACTTGATTTTTCTAAGTGGAATTCTGATAAAAAAAATTCATTTTAATCCAAGCTATCACTTGCAACCTCTCAATGATTTAATTATAATGTTTATATCTTCATGCATTGTACCTAGAAATATAATTATCAAATTCAAAGCAGGGATTTTGAATAAAGGCATAAAGTTAAGTTAAGCTGCATATTATGTTTACACAATATCTAATACAAGCATCCCCCGGTTTAGTTACCAAATCACAACTCTGTTTAGTTACCAAATGGTAACTAAAGCGAATAAAAGTAACAAGAAATTTATAATTGTCACTCCTTGATTATATAACTCATTTTCTATGAGTTATAGAGAGAAAATTTGTTTTAGAGTTATCAGAGTACTACGTATATAAGCATATTATTAATAATATACAGTCTTTCATAGTTTGTGACTGTGATGAAAAAGTTTAAAGTCGTGCATTTATTAAATGTTTTAAAATCCATCCATGCAGCTTAACTTTATTTATTTTGGATAAAGCTATTGAATTTGAACTACAGTAGATACCTATTAATAAATTGTATACATTGCTTCTATCACTAGGTATACTGTTACTACTACTAGCACTTGCTATGTAATTAAAAATTATGACAGATGAAAATTCAAAATGCAATACAGTAGAAAGATTCCATTTAAAGATTTTACCCCTTCTGATCTCTTTATTCTGTAAAAGCTGTTTATCATCAGCATTTTTTTGTGGTGCACTTATTGTATTCAAATAGTTTATTTATTATTTTTGAAGGACTAGGACTAGGAAAACTTTAAAAACTAATCATATATGTGTATATCTTGTTCATTTATGATTAATTTACAAAACAGTGAAACTTCAACATGAAAAAAGTAAGCGACCAAATAACATTAGTGGCCTCAATTTCTACAGTTTTGTATCAAGTATTTATGTTTGACAATCAAGTTGTAGATAAAGGATTAGGTGGAAATGAGTTAATTTGACACTGTTATTATATTTTATTCTCACAGGTTCTCTAGAGTGAACTCTCTTTACTTTGAACAGATGGAATCAATCTGCTGTTGTGTGCTCTTGATCACTGGTTATATTGGATGTTAGATGGCAATGCACAGTGAAGGATATGCTAAATCGAAAGCTTGTGATAGTTGTGTATGAAAAGAATTCGACTGTCGCCTGCATTCTTTTGTTTATCCTCCATAAAATGAAAAGCTACCCCTCAAAACAAGTGATGTTGTTCATACCGAATGTAATCAAATATTTCATATCATTCATTCTATAATAAAGAGTACTTTTTTAATTATCAGCAATTGCAAAATAACCTCCCCGCGATATTCCCTACCGATGTTCCCAAAATGACACCAGGGAATATTGCGATAATGTCCGTTTTTGTACTTTTTTGGGAATGTCCCCGGAACATCGTTAGGGTATGAACATAGCCTGACGATGTTCCCAAAAAAGTACAAAAACGGACATTCTCGCGATATCCCATGGGAACATCACGGGGATATCGGTTATTTCACTGTGAGGTAGGTGTATAAACGGAGAACATGACTTGTAACCAAAACACCGGAAATTAATTGATCCAGAATCAAAGGGTACGGGAATCAAATGGCAAGGAATCAAATTATCGGTGATCTTTTGACCGGCGAACAAACGAACTAGATCCTTATAATGTATACTTACTATTATTTAACATCATTTATATAGTTGTAGTCGAAATATAGTATATGAATTTTAATTAAAAAAATTGAATTTGCGTAACTAATTAATCTCATTGAGTATGATAGACATAGTTTAGAATTTAGAACTTTTAGTCTGTCTAACACACTGCGAGATTATAGTAGCAATATTGTATATTAATTAGCTATATTCATGAAATTGAAAATCAAATTCCATATTTTAGTTCTATCTGGTAGAACCTCTCTCTAAATGTCTCAGTTGTTATGGTACACTATTATTGTCTATCTTATCTGATAAGAATTTTCAATGAAAGTTAATTAATACAACACAATTGTTGTTATTTTAATATAACAAACCATTCTCTGTGTACCTATAATGTGCTATGTAGGCCTTTAGGTTTACAAGTATTGCAATTCTTTATTATTTTTCTCTACACACTTTTATTATAAAATTCAAATAAAAACCTGCAATGATTTTTACACAGTTTACTAATTTTGCGTTTCCAAAAAGAAACTTTAATAAATGTAATGGTTGCATATATTATAAAATCAGTCTAAGTAACCAGCGACACATTTGCTAGATCTAAGAATTAAAGGAAAGTAAAAATGTTTGATTTGTGAAATTATCATCATGCAGTAACTATTCTTTTCGGACAATACATCATCACAGTCAGTTTTCACTTTCATAGTACGCTACCACGGGTCTAGGTCAATTGGTCCCCGGTCAAATTATCCCCGGTCATTTTATTCTCGTTTATTAGATCCTCTGTCAATTGATGTTCCGTTTGTACGCCTAGTATTCATACATTATATGTGTATATATTAATAGCTTAACATATAATAGAAATATGGACCAAAACCTTACCAGTGATTAAGTTTATTAAAGAAACCATTAAGTAATAAGACTCACGAGTAAAAGCAGCTATCAATAAATTAAATCTTTTGTGTTCATATAAGTAACAGTGTATGCTTTCAAATTTATAATCCGGCAACAAAAAATACTCAAAGGTAAATTCAAATGTACAGACATACCCCACAGTTATTATAACTAGCACATATGACTAATCAAATAAATTAGGGGCATGTCTCGTAATTATTTATCCTGGTAGAGAAACTAATTGAGGATTAACGTTTGACAATTGTATCGGTAGTTTTCAGTTAAGCTTTTTTGCCGTAACTATTACAATTATTATCATCATGTAGGTGGGATACACCGAAAATCAATTTATGGTAAATAGTAAATCCTTTTCAATTTAGCCCTCTTGCATGATCTTACTGCTTGCAATAGTTACGGAGAAAACAGCATGACTGAAATTATTTATACAGGAGTACCCCGCTCTTATTACAAAATCGCGACTCACTCTTACAACAAAATTGTAATAAGTGTGAGACATGTCTCGAAGTTAGATTTTTATAATATTGTTATCCCTACGCAATATTTCGTTTTCTACGAACAAGGGATCAAAGAACATATTACATAAATGAATGATGTGGCATTTATACAACATACGTATAGTATTTTAATAGTTTTAATTTAATTTGTGCTACTGCAATGT
This sequence comes from Caprella mutica, assembly GCA_947561585.1. NCBI lineage: Eukaryota > Metazoa > Arthropoda > Malacostraca > Amphipoda > Caprellidae > Caprella > Caprella mutica. Next base: position 74,155 of record CANNZV010002832.1, read on the forward strand.
CAACTCTCATTATTGCAAAGTTATAGATTGTGCTATTATATAGATTAATATATTGAATAGGTCAGAACTTTTATTATTTTGATATTCTGAATTTAGCAAATTCTGGGAATGTGTTTTGAAGAGGGACATGAAATTTCTTACAAACCAATGTATTTTACAAATTCGATTTGTAATTATTGTTCAATTCAATTAATTGGTACGTGTGCGGCTTCATTTAAACGCATACTTTTCAATTTTGAAAACGAGGGATTAGGATTACTAATTTTAAAATATTCGTTTTTATAGTAAAATTCAGCTTACTGAATCCACTATGGCGTACCAGGTTTCATAATGTGACATTTATCGTTAATATATTGAGTTATTGACCGTAAATCTATGTTTATTTCCTATTTTAATATAAATCATAATTTTAAATGTTGGCAGTTTCAAAAAGATTCCTCATCCATACTATGAAACCTGGCTGAATTAGAATTATACAAGCATAAGAAGGAATGGCAATGAAGGGCGGTTGACAAAACATTGGGGTTTATTATAATTGATCCAAATTATTCTGGTTAGTCTAGTTAGTGTTTTTGAACACACACAAGAGACCTGTTTATCTTTACCAGCAGCCTCATTTTGAGCTGTGTTTCTCAAAAACGTGCCAAATAAATAATTCAGGTAGTCAAGGGTTTTGATCTTGAGGAAATGCAGACTTTCAAAATGTTTCACGTACAATTACTGATAGCCTTCAGGTTTACAGGGCAATATACCTCAATAAGAAGAATGATCATTTTCAATCTTCTTTTGCAAGGAAGCAACCACCAGAGATATCTTCAATGTACGGTGTCATTTCACCTACACAGAACGTGTTATGCTGTGATGATAGGTACCATTAATTTAAACACTAAAAAAATTTTTTTAGTGGGTCAACATATCGATTTTGGTGAAAATTATCATATTTCCTTTTATTGCTGAAAAAAAGTGTTTAGGTAGTGGGCTTTCATGTCCAAAATTTTTGTTATAGTACAGGGTGGGGCGTAAGTTTGGAAGCAAATGAAAGTGCATATTATAATCCAACGAAAAATATATTTAATAATTTACAGTTATGTATTAGTACATAAGGGTTTTAAGAATTCAAAAATCATAAATTTATTCAAAATGTCCCAACTTGTTTTTAATAACAGCCTCAATCTCCTCCGAACTCCTCCTACTGCGGCACGCAACTGTTCTTGTGAAATTTCCTTCCAAGATCTCTGGAGCGAATGCTTAAAATCATCCACACTGTGATGGAATTTACCACAGGCCTTTGATTCAAGAATGGACCATACCGAAAAGTCCATAGGATTAACATCTGGGGAGCAGGGAGGCCACATTTCTTTGGACCAAAACCGTGGAAGATGGTCATGGCACCAGTTTTGAGTGACATTTGCAGTATGTGAAGTCCGCCGTCTTGCTGAAATGTCCATAGAGTGTCTTTACCGAAGTGATCCTTAGCTGACTCCAACATTGGCGTCAAAATATTCTCAACATAACATTTAGCATTGATTTTGGCGCCTTGTTCCACAAAAATTAAAGGAGATCTCCAAGTTTCTGAAACGGCGGCCCAAACCATTACTGAAGCAGGTTTCATGGTTCTGTGGACAGTTTTTTGGTTGTATGGGATGTCTTTTGCACTTTAACCAATTATTCTGTCATTCCTCCGGTTGTGAGCCATTTCCACTGTGAACATTTTTTCGTCAGACCAAACAATTTCACCAGCCGTGCCAGACTTCAATTCTCTCAGAAGTGCTTTGCTTCTCTCCAATCTCTTTTTCTTTACAGCTTCTGACAGAGTCTGTCTCTTTTGGAGGGTGAAAGAGGACATCTTTAGGTCTTCTTTGACAACTCTTCTCATTGTTCTGGGACTCACATTAGCTGTTTTGGCTAACAATCGTATTGACCTTTTCGGGTTCCTCTTGATCTTCTCTCGGGCACATTTTCTCAGTTGTTTGGTGCGTTGTGAGCATGGTCTACCACTTCTTGGACGATCAGTCAAGTCTCCTCTCTCATTAAAACGCTTCACACACTTCCAAACAGTTGATCTCGCTATTGAGAGAGTCTTTGAAATGTCGGAATCTGACTTCCCGGCACGGTGTAGAGCAATAATGGCTTCTTTTTTGTCTGACATTTTTGAATTGACTAAATTTTTGTAAAAAATAACACTGTCACGTCATAATGTAGTGTCTCTACTATGGTTCAAACTCTATCATCTACTTAGGAACTTATTTTTAAGAATTATATTAATGTTTGAAAAATTGCTTCCAAACTTACGCCCCACCCTGTATATGTAACTTCGCAAAAGAAAGACATTCTATTCGTGTAACTTTTTCGATTTTGGCTTCAGTTTTCGAAAACAATGTAGTTTTTCAATTTAAAGAGAATTTTTGTTACTAATTTCAAAAGACGAGAAGTGTATGAGTGTGTATGCTAAAATAATAACGAAGACAGTTTTGGAATCCTTGGAACATTTCCTACGAATAAATGAAGGGATTTTTCAAATTTGTATCTGTTTTTTCTTACATAAGCATTTTTTGATGACTAGCTAAAATTTTCGAGAAAAAATACAAAATTTTCGATTTTGAAATTAAAAAGAGAATTTTGAAAAAAATTGTTAGGAATGTTCCAAGGATTCTAAAAGTGTCGTTGGTTTTCTTGTAGCGTGAAACTCATTGACTTCTCGTCTTTTTAAATTGGAAAATACACAATTTACAGGAGACTCAAAAACATGAAATAATAAAGTGAAATGTCAATTTCCACGCTGCAAGAAAACCAAAGACAGTTTTGGAATCCTTGGAACACTTCAAACAAATCTATTGAGAGCTTTTTCAAATTTCTTCCTCGTTCTCTTTTTATCGCAGTTCAAATTCGAAAATTTTGGATTTGTTTTCGAAAATTTTAGTTAGTCATCAAAAAATGCTCATAAAAGAAAAACCAGATGAACTATTGAAAACCCCTCTATAGATTTGTTCAACATGCTCCAAGGATTCTATAACTGTTTTCGTTTTCATTCTAGCATACACACTCAAACACATCGTTTTTTTTCAAATTAAAAAATACATTTTTTTTTAAAACTAAAGCCAGAATCGAAAACGAATAAAATTTGTTTATTTTGCAAAGTTACATATACTGTAGAAATTTCAGAATGATCGGTTTAAAAATAAAAAAGTTTTTTTCCAAAAAGTGAGATGGCCCTTCTTATGACATTTTTATCTTTATGGCATTTATTGAATTTATGACGGTGTTATAGGTAACTCACAGGTAAAATATGAAAACTATGCATTTATATCCCATATAGATTACAGAACAACATGACAACAGCATTCAAAATTCATCCAAAGTGATAAAATTGACATTTCACTTTATTATTTCATGTTTTTGAGTGTCCTGTAAATTGTGTATTTTCCAACTAAAAAAGAAGAGAAGTCATGAGTTTTCAAGCTACAAAAAAATCAAAGACAGTTTTAGAATCCTTGGAACATTCCTAACAAATCTATAGATTTTTTTTTCAAATTTCTTCCTCGTTTTCTTTTTATCGCAGTTCAAATTCGAAAATTTTGGATTTTTTTTTGAAAATTTTAACTAGTCGTCAAAAAATGCTAATAAGGAAAAAAAGGGAGGATATTTTTTTTAATTTTAACTAGTCGTCAAAAAATGCTTATAAGGAAAAAAGGGAGGATATTTGAAAAAAAAACCTCCATAGAGTTGTTTGAAATGTTCCAAGGATTCCAAAACTGTCTTCGTTTTTATTCTAGCATATATACACACTCAATACACTTCTCGTCTTTTGAAATTTAAAAAAAAATTAAAAACTACATTTTGTTCGAAAACTAAAGCCAAAATCGAAAAATTTATATGAATAAAATGTGTTTTCTTTTTGTGAAGTTACATTTGCCTTTCAAATTTCAGAGCGATCGGTCCAAAAAAAAAAAAAGTTTTTTTTTCAAAAGTAGATTGACCCTCAAAGCATTAAGTACACATAATACGAACGTTGAAGTAATGAATGTATACTAAATATGATATATATTATATATTAATTTATAAAACAAATTTAATCATTATTACTATTTATTTATCTAATCATTATTATTTTAAGCATAGTCAAGTTTCTTTACCTATATTACTAATTATATATAGTGTATATTTGACATAATATTCATTTGAAATTCCTTTCTTGTAAATATTTTATTTACCATAAAATGGTTTTCAATTAATCCCACCAGCATGATCATAATGTTTGTTATAGTTACCGTGAAAACAGCTTAACAGAAAACGATCGACCATATTACCCCTTAAATATTTTCTATACCAGGTAAAATAAGTGCGAGACGTGTCGCACATTTACTTGACTTTTCGTAAGTCTGATACGTAATAAAAGCAGGGTAAGCCTTTATTCACTTTATAGCTCCTGAATGAACCAATCAATAGCTGTTTAATGTTTCCTATCACCTGTAAGATGTTTTCTGACTAGTTGTAAATGTAAATTAAATAGAAAATAATTAATTTGTTGCGGTAAAAAGTTTTAGCTGCTTGAATTCTGTTAATATTTTCATTATATGTAAAATTTATTGTATAAATAGATGATGTCAATTTGTTTCACTAGTTTTATCTATTATTTAAATAGTAAACACCAATTTATGTATAGAAATAAAGATCGTAATAAATTATTGTAATCTAAAATATAAGCAAAAAAGTATGACTGGGAATCAAATGACCGGGGATCAAATGATATTGGGATCAATTGACTGGCCACCCACTACCACAGTGAATCTTTTCTATCATCGTATGTCTTCACTGGGACTATTTTCCATTGACCCTCTTCTCTGATACTACAACATCACATTTTCATCATTACAGTGGAGTAACTTCCAATGTTATATTCATCAAATGGATTATCCTGACCCAATTAGTAGCCTTTTACCATTTGAAATAAGTTTGTGTGCCAAATCTGGTGATTATTGGAATCTAATCACCACTCATTGCAAAGTGAAAGCGACTGCAGTTCTGAGGCCTCACTTCAATCTCAGTAATGAGGGAAAATGCTCTAAAGTTCTCATGCAATCGATTAATCTCCTCAACTGACAAACTAGCGGGAAATATAGAATATTGTACATTAGAGAAACACATATGTTAGAGTTGGATATATGTACTCCTATACACCGAATTCATTCAATATAATAACACTCTTCATATCAATCATTGGTAAAAAAATTTTGACCACTACATTAATATGATAAAAGCTATTAACTGACAAAAATTCATATAATTCGAGCCGCTGTTTTCAAAAATATCATTGTGTAAAGAATCTTCTCAAATTTTGTCAGTCCAATTAGGGTTAAAGAGCAATCAGATCGATTGTCGAACTGTGTTTAGCCTGCATCAATTATTAAAACAAAGAATAACATCCTGTACAATGGTGTTAAATCATTGACTATACTTGTCTTGTTGGCAGACGTTGGATTAACGACTTCTAGCCGAACAGATTTAACTTTCATATTATCTTTATTAAACTGACGCTTCATTTTTTGCGATTATCTAAAAATATATGAAGTTTATGGTGGGGTGTAAGTATGGAAACTAGTTTTCAAAAATAATTTCTCTTCAAAAAAGTAGTTAATAAGAAGGAAATTGGGCTATAGAATATCCAACGCACAATATTATCACAACGCAATTTGTTTGATAAATAGTTTAGCCAGCTCAAAATATCGGACAAAAGACTAGTTATAACCCTATTTTGCCGTATCGTAAAATTGGATTTTGCTATTGTGAAGAAACGTTCAATGTGATTTCGACGGTCTAGAAATAATTGAAGCGTTTCAATGAAAGAAGTGATTTGTCTGATCGTTCGAGAAGGGGTAGACCACGCTCCGAATGGACTGAAGTTTAAACAAATAATCAAACGCATAGGAGTGAATACTATAAGAAACCCGGAAGAACGATGAGGTTTCTAGCAAGAAACGGCTGACATGAGCCCCAGAACTATGAGGCGACTCGTTAACGAATACTTGAAAGGTTTTCAAGCCTGGTACAGCTGGCGATATTATATAATTGAAAGAGATAATTGAATGAAATGTCAAAAATATTTCGGATGATACCATGAAACCAGTTTCTATGATGTTCTGGGACACCATTTCACCATCCTGGATGTCTCCTCTCATTTTTGTCAATCTCAGAGTCCAAATTAACGCCACATATTCTGAAGCCAATATAATATAAATGTTCTGAAGCCAGTAATGGAAAGTGCTTAGGATCACGTCGGTGAGGATATTTTATGAACATTCCAACAAGTCGGTGTCACGTCTCACAAAGCGTGTTACTCAGATATGGCGCATATATTATAATTATACTACCAGGTTTCTATATCATATTGCTTCCTGCTCCTGGTTTTGAATCCCATGGACTTTTGGAATTGGCTGACTAAATTATGAAAACATCGGTATAAAGAAGTAATATGAAAATTGAATTTAATGTATTATTCATATACCAGCAATAGAACACTTGTTATGTGTAAAGAAATATTTCAATAATATAGAATAAAATTCAATTCATTCATTATTGATGTTTTAACTTTTCCGTATGGTAGTAATTTGCAGAATCTTTAACTACCTGACAAGGTATACAATGTACATCAAATTAAAAGATTAAATGAAAGGAGAATATATTCATTAGAGAGAGATAAAGAAGTATGTTATTCTAATATGTAAAATAAAAAGACGCTAGGGGAATAACAAACATTACATTGACTATTAATTAATGTAGTTTTCTGTATCATTGGTGTTGAAGAATGACAAATTAATTATATCGTGTAATTTCCATTCATTAAAGAAACAATCATATAGAAAATTAATACTATAAGAATAACTAAACTGTATAAATATGGAAAATGTATGATGAGATTAAAACAAGAAAGGAAAATTGAAGAACAGGTATTTTTTAAAATTGTTTTAAAAAAAGTCTTCTTACCAAAAATTGAGCCGAAGAAAGAAAGAGCATACCCATATATCATATTATATTCTATGAATTAAACTAAGAGTGAAGTAACAAAATAAAAAATGGGAGTAGAAAAAGTGTAATAAGTATAGTTTTATCTGTTGATTATTGAAAATGGAAAACTCTTTGCAAAGAGTTTTAATAAGGTTTTAATTTATGAATGTATAATGATTCTGAAATGCGAAAAACTATCTATTTATTGCACTGGTAGATAATGGCGAACTAGTCCAGTGAGATGGGAGATCCACATGTTTAAGCGCGGTCTCTTTTTTGTGATGCTGAATCTATCAACTGTGCTATGGCGAGATAGATACCACTTTCAAAAGAATTCTATAGAAGTATAAATGAAACGATGGAACGTTTTCTTACAAATATATTTTAATAAAAGTTGTAATCATGATAAAAATACATATATCTTTGCAACTTTTTTCACACTACTGCTAAAGTGTAATGCTAGAAGTGATTTAAATAAAATGATATTATTATCTTAATGTGAATAGAAATATTACAGGAAGAAATATCCACTAACTTGTATGGACAATTTTGCTAATTAGAACTATTTTAGTTATTGACTTTTACTTAGAGATGTAACAGACAGATGCTCATAATATAAGTACGACATAATTAAGTTTCATTATTTAAGTATGATATAATAAAAATGTCCAAAGTCTAAGTATGCATTGTTCGACGGAAGAGAAGCAATAATGAGGTATTATATGTCAGCTGCCGCATCGGAGGTACACATTTGCATACGGGCACTCAGCTCGTTAAGTCGTAAGTAATCTGCTTTGTCGATATAATACTTAGTGCATCGAAAACTGGCTGTGATTAGAAAAGAAGCTATGGCTAGTGTTCCTATCACAGAGAAAAAAGTTTACTCATATTTAATGGGTCAACAATTTATGCTTTAAATCAATTTATTACGTGAGTTACTTGGACTACATTCATGTTTTCACGTGTGTCAAAACAACTATGCCATGGTGTGTCACCAAACATAGTTAATTCAAATCATTTTTTTTATCATTTTTAAGTTGATTGAATCAACTTACTATAAGAGTTAGAGTTACATTTTGGGAGTTTGAACATATGTGATATGTTAAAACAACTAGGACATAGTGTGTTGAAGTTACTCACAAAGATTGTTAATTCAATGTATCTGGTGTATGAATTAATTTACTAAGAGAGTTGACGCTACTTTTTTTAAGTTTAGGTGCGAGTTAAATCAACTATGACATAGTGTGATAAAGTAACCCACAAATACTGTTAATCCAGTGTATTCTGCAGTGTATGAATTAACTTACTATTAGAGTTGGAGCTACTTTTTTGTAAGTTTATGTGTGAGTTAAAACAACTATGACATAGTGTGATAAAGTAACCCACAAAGACTGTTAATCCTATGTATCTGGTATATAAATTAACTTACTACGAGAGTTGGTGCTACTTATTTTAAGTTTAGGTGCGAGTTAAATGCTTTCCTCAAAGCCAATTAATCGGTTGACACTTTTCAGTTCAAATCTTGTTTTAAGTGTGTTACTTGTCGAATGTGAACGCTCCTCAATACCATTTTAGTTCAAGTGCAAACAATAGCGTTACATGCACTAAATAGTATCATCGCTGCCGATCGATTATTAATTAATTCCATTAATTAATTGATAAATGTCTGCCTAAATATTCTAAAATTTTGGGGATTGATAGGCCGGTGGCTAGGTAGTTATTTGAAGAGCTGATTATCAGTATATTACTTTTCATAATAATAAATTTTGATAACTGCCTACCAGTTTGTAAACTGATATCCAAACTAATTTCCTAGATTATTATATGTTTACTTATTTAAGCATCATATCTACCTAGCTGTTTTTTTTTCAGTTTCAATACCTTCTACATAGGCTAGACAATTGATGCGCTATCCTCAGAATAGGGTAAGTTCAAATTATCAGGTGATTTCACATTATCGGTCACGTATGAAACATAGTATATAGCTACCTAATATTAGAGGTTATTTAAACTCTGCGTTGAAGGTTTTTTCAGATATCAAGCTTTCGAATAGAAAGATTTCTATT